>CABFVX010000146.1:378460-445563 GCA_902151425.1 Timema shepardi | reverse complement strand
TTGCTTCCTGTTCGAGCTATACGAATATGTACAATTTACGCCATTGAGTTAAATATGAGGAAGGTTGAAACTACAAGGGAGTGTACCCCCATTTGTGTGGAGAGAGAGGGAAAACCCATTTAGGAAAAAACATCCTCAGTAGACCCGACGGGATTGAACCCCAATTTTCCCGTCATCGGAAATCTAGTCTATTGTAAGATTATTGTCGTAGACCATGTGGCCACCGAAGCAGGTTAGCAGTACTTTGTTCATTGTTTTGAAGAATAGCTCCGATTAAGTACTTTCATCGGTGACATTCTTAATCACGTCGCCTTATACGCACGTTTATCCCAACAACCGTCTTCATACTCAGTGGAAACATTCTCGTTAGTATTATTATTGTTTACTCACCTACTTCTAAATTAATATATTTACGCAAGTTAAAGCCAAAATAAAATGTTAAGACCAGTAACCAGTTATTGTTGTTATTATTATTAGTTTTATTTACACCATGTGTTTTGTCTTATGACAACATTCCTCGTGTCAGTGAAATTAGACTACAAATGCTTTCTGTCCTCTCCCTCCTCCTTGAGCTCCCAGAATTTTCTTCTTTCTTTAAAGTCATCTAATATTTTAATCCTCATTCTTCCTAAGCTCCTCTTTCCCTCAAACTTAACGTCATGCAGAAGAGTTATTCCTAAGGATGTGCCCGATCCAGTTTGATCTGTACCAAAGAATCACATCCAAAATGGTTATTTTCTCACCAACTCTTCTTAGGGCTTCTTCATTTGTCACCCGGTCTGTCCACCAGATCTTCTCAAGTCTTCTCCAGCAACACATTTCAAAGTTCTCCAAGTATTTATTTGTCATCTTCCTAAGAGTCCAAGTTTATTCTCTATACAGCGCGATGATCCAAATGTAGAATGTCACTAGGTTCTTCCTCACTCACTTACTTACCAAACAGTATTTTGAAAGTTAACATTAAAAGTGTTAAAATTACACAAATATCTCAATTAACTATTCATATCTTTATAGCTTATTACATCTGCGAAACACTTCTTAAATGCACTTGTGACTGTGTCTAGACCACTTCCATAACAGAATGTCAGTTGCGGACAAGGTTGTTGACGACAGAAGTCAGCGGCCGTCGTCTGTGAGGAACTGACTTCATAGCTTGACATGGGTAGCAGTTCTTCGCAACGGCCAAACTGCAGCAGCTGCACGCGGCATCTTTAAATAAATACACAGTACCTAAAGTTCGTTCACGGTAGGAGTTTACCTCTTAAAGGCCTTTTTCCCTACCAGAAATCTATTGTATAGTAGGATATTGGTAGGAAAAATGACCTTTCAGAGGTAAACTCCTACGGTGAATGAAGATCGCCCTGATGGAGAGTAAGACACAGTACACACAAAAATTAATTAGATGACTTATCACTCAGTTTGGTTGTGCTTTGATTTTGAAAATTGGTTGATAAGATGACCCCTCATTGACTTAACATGGTGTTAATTATAATAACGGAAATATAATCTACACAACGAAGGTTTCAATAGCAAAACAACAATCACTACAAAAACTTGGCGTACCCTAAGAGTGCCGCCTACTTGAAAGAAATAGCCTTACAATGTGGTATGTCTCATGGAAATGGCGGTTTTAAAGCTAAAATACTCACTATCTTAAAATATCCTGTTGGGATTGTGTTTTTTTTCAAGGTTTTATCTGTTTGAGGATAAAGGATCTATGTTTATGACTATCTACTTTGATCTCATAACTGAGACATTTCACATAAAACATCTTGAAAATGAGCTAAATTAATCTTTTTATGATTTATAAACTATAAAACTTTCATCTAGAGGCTTTAATCCTACAGGGCATGTTTATACCTTTCACTTTCATTTTTGCATAAACAATTCTTTTAAATAATAAACCAATGCATAAATCATACATTATTTCTAGAAGTTTGTAATGCATTTCAGCACTTCAGTAGATGGATCCTTGATATATATAAATATATATATATATATATATTTAAATACCATGCTCAATATAAAATAACTTCAATAAAGGGAAAAATGAAAACGTGAACATCGGAAATCTAAATCAGGACCTTTGGTGTTCTGCAGCAATGTTTTACCACTGAGCCATCCTGGCTCATCCCGTGTACAGCGTCACTTTTCCCTAGTTGTTGGTATGTAGGCCCTATTGTTTTTGATATGCATGAATTAATAATATATATAACATAAATTAAGAACAATTTTTTTTTCATTATAATTATGTTCTGTATAGTAAATTTGTGCGTCAAGAATATTTGCATATGCACTATTTTCAGAACCTACGTATACTCAGCTGACGACTCACACTAATACGACTAACACACATAATCATGATTTATTAGTTTACCTTCTTCACACAGTTAATTCCCAGTTTAATATGAGCTATCACCGAGTATGCTACAAATGGTACCAGTGACATTTTGTATCACTCAGGGGGATGGCTACCTGAGAAAGGTCTACTAATGACTTTAAAATATTTACGATTCGACAAATGGTACCACTCGTTGAGAAAGTGTACCCGGCTTCCGTTTTAAATTAATGTAGGCGGATTTAATTTAATTAGTGTGTAAGATGCCTCTGATATGCCAGGTCACGTCGCAAAGGAGAATGGCAATGATAGTGGAGCGATTCAATTTTTTGAACTCTAACTTAACCTAGCTTAACATTATCTAACATAACTCACTATTTAACTTACACTAACTGAAATGTTGACGTTCTTACAGCTATCTAATATCCAGTAATGAATCTTGCTTGCACATATTAGCTCGTTGTTTTAGGCATAAATAGAATTGGTGACATTTGTCGCTTATTCGTAGATATTTTTAAGTCATTAGTAGACCCTTTTCCAGTATGGTGATGTGAAATATCGTGAAAAATCGGGTGGTACGAAATGTTGTTGGTACCATTTGTCTGGACACCATTATGACCACTTTCTTTAAAATATTAATCAGTATTTGAGATGCCTAGTTGTTTCTTTCAAATAATTTAAACAAAATTCTGCTTCGCTCGTTTTCTGCTGAGTTTATGTTTTGTCCGCGGAACATATCTTTTCCCCTTCAGTTCATGGTTCAGATTTTTTTTTTCAATTCGCCTGGTGGATAACAGGCTCGGCCAGATTAGGAAAACCACCGAATCATACCACACCCAAAACAATGTAACAAATCAAACACAACTTGTCAATTTACTACCGGCGGTGACGTCATGTAGCCTGTGGTTGTCCAACAGTACCATCGCAAACAAGAGAAACTGGACACAATGATCGCAATAAAAAGTAAAGTTCTTAGCAATTCACATTGAGGTGGGAATTTAGGGAACCCGAGAAAACGCCAGTGGGTTTGTAGTTCTTATATAAAAACCTTTTTGGCCAAAATAAATAAAATATTGTTTTAATAAAACATAGAATTTAATTTTCTTCATCTAGTGGTATCAACAGTCATCTACCACGAGCATAACAGAATTAGATGATACATTTTTAAATTAAGAGAAAAAGAGCAATATTTGATTTATTTTGACCAAAAATGTTTTAATATAAAAACTGTAAAACCACTTATCTTTTCCCGCGTTCCCAATATCGTCACCTTAGTAACGAATAATGAATCCCACTCGTATAGGTGGTTGCAGGGTGCAAGGGGTAACTGTAACAGTGAACTGGATTGTCAGTGATGGGGAGTTAGAGGTTTGTATCTCAGCCGGGTTCCCTGGGGGTGGTTTACCACATATGATTTATTAGTGTAGTCTTACTATCCCCTTTACATGCTAGTTCAGGTGTAATGTCTACAAACCTGCTTCAGTGACCACAATGGTCAAAGCGTCACTCTCGTATTAGACTAAACTGATGATAACAGGAAAATCGAGGTTCGAATCCCAGTCGAGTGTTTTTCCAAAATAATTTTAAACTCACCCTGCACGCAAATATGTGTAAACTTCCTCTAAAATCAACCTTGTTTATTTCTAATTGATAATTATATTAATTAGTACATGTGCGTATAACTTGAATAGGCACTAAGACGTGGTGCTAAAAAAACTATATCAACTAGATTCCTCACGCCAATCCCTTAAACTAAGCAATAGCCACAATGCCAAACCAATAGTAATTAAAAAAATATCCCAAAATTTCCCACAAATAGTTTCAACTACATTATATTATATACATTAACTAACATTAATTAACATAACTACATTATATTATTATATTACGTAAGCCCATATTTATTTAGGGAGGGATGGAATGTTTAAGTACCACTATTATCCAATGGGAAATATATTATACCTTTTTAAATCATGATACATAATATAACACTGGACTACTATTCATATGAGAAATCATAGTAATCAAAATATATAATTTAAATGGATTAATTGAATATAAAATAAAAATAATTAAATAGAATTAATCATCATGATTATTCTAGACCCATCAGACACTTTATTTTATATCTATATGTTTAAAGTATATGATATTATATAATGAGAACTTAATTTTTAAAAATAAACTAATACAACCAAGTTAAAACCTCCCCTTTCTAACATTACACACCCAAAAGAAACACGATTAATTCGTTAGAATGCCATAAACCAATATTAAAACGTTTTAGACACTACCTAGGATAAAAATAGGGATGGTTTGACATATAATAAGCTCTCAATCTTTTCGGCCACATAGGTTTGCTAAGGGAACCACCTACTTCGAGGAAAATATCCTTACAAATGGGAAAATGGTGTTTAAATAAAAGTAAACAAAGATATAACATATTGAATATATGTTAAAAATAGCTACACAGGTCAGCTTAAATAAGGTATTGAAGAAATATAATATATAATATATTTAAATATCAACGTTTAAAAATGAAATAAACTTTAAATAAATTGTAAGAAACAAACGTTCAGTATATAATATGTTCTCATAACGTAGATAATAGTTTGGAATAAAAATTATGAACATTAGTTATTAGTAAATTATCGTTAAGGATATTTTGCTTTTCTAAAAAATCTACAGTGCTATTTATCATTTAAAATACCCTCCAAATTTTTAATACAATTTTTAGGGACATTTTTGAAAAAAAAGTAATCATCGTAAACTATCCGTAAATAATTTTTTTCCTAAAAACAAGTATATGCTGCGGTTTGTAATTTTAAAAAAATCACTCCCTATGGAGTATACATCCATTTTTTTAACCAAATCTTTGGAGTAATTTTCTAACAATTTTACATTTTCTAAAATCATTTCTCAGTAAACTACTAGGTACCCCACCGATATAGTATTAATTTTAGAACTAAAATTAAAATATGATTTTTCTTTGAGGCATGACCATTTAACATAAACATATAAAGCTTGAGCGTAATTTAAAAATTTGTTTTGGTGGTAGACTCAAGTACAAACAGGTAGACATAAAGACATAATTGTGAAACCTTCTTTTTTTAGTTCTAGGGCACATAAAACGTCAAAATCTTTAATAATCTCGGTGTTTAAAATAGTCACGATGTTTATACTTTCTCAATCAGGAAGTAAAATGTTCAGTACATCTAATAATTCTTGTAGTTTACGGATTAAAGATATTACCACCCAAACACCAAACATTTATTTTACCACTTAGTGAAAGTTACTAAAAACAATCCCAAGAGTGTTATTGTTTGCTCTCGACGTTAATCGAATTCATTAACACCACTAGTTAGGAGCGTTACCTTTTGAGCTGAGGTGTTTCTAATGTTACTCCAATTACTGGCAACGTGTATCGTGAAGTTATAGAGTTGGTGAAAACTAATCTTCTGGGAGCTCAATATGATTTACAAAGTTTGCCAACCTCTCCCCATGGTAGACTTTGCTCAATGGAGTTTATTATACATTAACAGAACGGCATGGACTACCAGTATTCTATAAGCTTTAAATTAACTATTTATAGTGAAATATGTGTTAGTTAGAGTTATGTGAATGTTTGATCCTGACACTCAAATATTAATTAATTTATGTTTAATTAATTATTAACGAAATAAAAATGTTGAATGCATACATTTATTGTTTCAAACATATTTTTATTTCAGATATTTCGTTTAGCTATGTATTTATTAGAAGGATTAATTAAGTTTTAACTAAGGTTGACAAACTCCTCTTCATATTCTCAATTATTACTGATATAAAAATAACCAAGAATATATCCTACATAGCTTGATTTTCATTACTTAGATTAATAGATCTCAAATCCTAGCAAACGAAGATTATGGCACTCAAACTAAAGTACAAAATTCAAAAATAAGTTTAACTTGGTTTATGCAAGATAATAGGGTACTATGAGCTAGCTGTTTAAGGCACGACCACCGCAAAGGAATGCTATACGTGTTTAGTTATAAAGTAATTTCCCTACAGGCGGCCGGCCGCATGCTTCTGTCATCAACAGCTTTGACCACAAAGTCCTTACTCCTCTCGAAGCAGTCTAGCCACAGCCACACGTGGGTTCATAAAGCTTTTCTCTAATGTTGTAAATGGTTTTATTCAACACAAGTAATCAAAAAGTATTTTTTACAGTGAAATAAGATCAAATATTTGGTGGAAATATTTTCAAAACTTACCTCAATGTAAAACCTAGTTTTTATTACAAGTGATTGGGTACTGAAATCATCATTAGGTCATTAATCTTGAATTAGTTTGATGGCCTACCATATTAATTCTTCTTTGCTGTATACCTTTCAAAAGTTTCCTTTCTTGACTTGCTTTTCTTAGTACTTCTTTATTTGATTCCATCTCCATCCACGTTATTTGCAACATTCTTCTGTAGCAGCACATTTAAAATGCTTCTAATCCATGTTTTGCATCCATACAGTGCAATGCTCTAAACATATGCATTTAGGAACCTTTTCCTAATTTTTAAATGTAAACTAGTGGAGGCTAGTTATGTATTTTGTTATGGAAAGCTTTCTTCACCTTAGTGGTGCACCCGAGGGGGGTAATGGGGCAGATTCCTTCCCCTCCCCCCCCCAATCGCGAAGAACAAAATAAGATTATTAAAAACTTAAAATACATTAAGTTGAACTATAAAGTTGAGCATTTAAGATGTGTTGAATAGATTTTATCTACATATTTTAGTCTAAGAGGCAACTAATTTTAACAATGTGTCAAGCGAAGACTACTCCAAATGGCTTCAAGAGGTATTTAATTTTCAAAAATATACCAAGCGAAGACTATTCCAAATATTTTATCGGGGCATCTAATTTTCAAAAATTTGGTAAGTGAAAACTACTTTAAATATCTTCTAGAGGCATCTGATTTTAAAATATTTACAAAGTTAAGATCAGTTTAATAGCTTATAGAGGCAACTAAATTTCAAAGTTTATCTAAGGAATGACCCCTCCATATATCTTCTAAGTGCATCCAAATGTTCTATATTTTACTGGAGAGGGTCCTCGAACTCCCCTTTAGGTTAGAGAGCGAACCTATA
Organism: Timema shepardi; assembly: GCA_902151425.1. Classification (NCBI taxonomy): domain Eukaryota; kingdom Metazoa; phylum Arthropoda; class Insecta; order Phasmatodea; family Timematidae; genus Timema; species Timema shepardi. The sequence goes on along the minus strand of CABFVX010000146.1, from coordinate 438,103 downwards.
AAAATAACTTTATTTTTGCTAACCACCCCCTCCAATTACCTTCTCTTTGTCTCCCAAAATTTAATTCTGGCTACAACCTTGATTGTTTGCTCCCTACGATCAAAGTAAGTTTTTATATGGGCCACTGCCTGCGCTATTCTACTTATAATATATTTCTTGCTTCCTTTATCTTAGGTTCTTTTACTTCCTAGGTAGCAGAACTACATTACTTGCAGTAGCCTTACTTCTTACTGAATTCCATTGCAGGAATCACTTTAAATATCATATTTTATTCAACAAGGATGTAGTTAAACTGCAAAATGTTCAGTCTGAAAATTTATCTGAATATTTGTTCGACTTTCTAAAAGTGTCGTTTATTTTATGTTGTGAAATATTCCTTTTCCAGTTTACTTTTAAAAATGGGATAAACATAATAATTCCACTCGTCTATACACAATTGTAATATTTCGTCATCATGCCGGGATCACGATCATCTTAACATTCCGTTGACTTACACTTATAGTATAATAACGTATCGTAACGTAAAGATTCTCCTCGTGTTTTTAAATGAAAGCCATCACGATGAACTTAACATTCCGTTCAACTAGAGAGATATTTCTACGTTAAGTTACTATAAGTAAAAGGTACCACATGATCTAGCCAGCCAATCATTATGCGAGTGACGTTTACAGGTCTATTTAGTAATTCATTTGTTGATTTTATGACCAATGTCTACGATTTAGATTCAGTTCTTGTGATCGGACACTAAAACGAAATAATTAAACTAAAATAGGAAAGATAGATTTATCAAATTTTTTTAGTGATACATATTTATTATATCGATATAAAATAGTAGACATTCACAGATGATTATTTTACAAATAGTACAAATCACAGATCATAATCTAGAATGCAGATGTTTGGCTTGAGTTGTTACGTTAATTTACGTGAATCGTGATCAAACATCTATTTTCTTAACTTAAGTGAACCTTAAGTGAAAAACGTTAAGTTAAAGTAAAGTTGATCGTGACCCCGGCGTAATGAAATGTACTGTACACGTACTGGGGTCGCAGTCTTCGCTCATGCGCGGTTTGAATTTGGTACACGACACAAGGCGATGGCGGCATATGTTGCAACACTGGTTGCGTAAGCAGTGATTGCGGCTAGAGCCGTGGCGTCAGTGCTAGAGCTGTAATGCCATTGCGTACTTGCTATTGATTTTTGTGTGTTAATTTTTTTTTATGTTTAAATAACGAAAACTTGAGGTGTTAATGACACACTTGCAGGATGTGGTGCTGTAAAAGTTAGTATCCCAACATCCATGCATATACGATTTAAAACATCCGAAGTACATGTGCATGATTATATATGTTCACCTTCTGTATTTTTATTCCACTGTATACTCACATTAAATTTATTTCATCCTCTGTTTCCTCAAAATATCCAAAAAGGTTATTTCATTCGGATCATCTTTACTCTCATCCATCTCGAAATTGGCTAGCATCTGCGGCTGGAGTCGCGTCTTGGAGAACACACCATGTGAATATTGCATGCGGCTAGTGTCATCAAGGTCTGTTGCTACTATAGCCGCGTGGCTACAGCCTTAGTCGCAGGTAACTGTCGCAGCTTGGACAACGCACCTTTAAGCGCAAGCTTTGAGTAGATAAACAAATGCATTAGGAGGCAGGAACAAACTTCATTGTGCAAGTAAAATAGGCCAAAATCTAGGATCAATATATATTTATCCCTTAAAACCATCCTTGATGGGCGTATGGTTGGCCTATGTAGGATTGGTGGCAGTTATAGAAGGGGCCTAATATCACTAAAATACAATTAATCTTCAGATATTCAACGTTTTTGGGCTGTGACCAAAACACTTTGAACTGTTGTTTCTATACTATGTTATACTTATAGATAATTATGAAAAAATAGTTTAAGAAACCTTGTTAAATGTTAACTAACATTTGACTTTTTTATTTGTTTTTAAATTAGACAAATATAAAAATAGCATGTGACAAAAAAAATATTAATCTGCCAGGGCAGTGGTTCCCAAACTTTTTGCACTGGCCTATACCTTGTTAGCTGATTTCCATAAATGGTGCCCTTTATATCAGCAACATGTTTAGTTAGTTAGTTAGTAGTAATTATTTCAGATTTATTTGTTGCAACCGAAAATAAAAAGGCTAGTAGTGGTATATTTAAAAAAATGTATTAATAAGGTTAATAAACAGTGTATATAATTATAGATATATTAAATTCAATTATTTAATTAATTAATAACTATAAAAACTGTTTATATTTGAAATTAAAATCAGTTTCTCAAGGTCAAATATAAATGTTAGAAAACCACCCTTCACCATAGCGTTGGGTTAATTTCACAAATTTTGACTGAACATTTGTCTTACACTGATGTAACATTTTCCGCCATTATTCAAATATTTTCGCGTACCCCTAAAAGTCCTGACACGTACCCTTGGAGGTACGCGTACTCCACGTTGGGAACCACTGTGCCAGGCAATAAATATCTCGCTCTCACTGAAAGGCAAGTTCTAATGCTCTCAGAATGGAAGAAATTTAACTTATTTAGCACGATGTTCTATTATTCGTTTAGGCTGTACACAAATGTACTAATACCACTAATGGACTAGAGACGAGGAAGGTTCAATTTAGAAAAAATCGTACTCGCTTTTTTATGATGGGAGAACGGAAAACCATTTAGGAAAAACACCTTCAGTACTCCCGACTGGGATTCGAACCTCGATCTCCCCGACATTTACAGTTTAGTACATTACGAAAGTCACTCCTTAGATTACGTGGACACCAAAACGGGGAAGAGCTAGTTAAATAATGTACCGACCATGCAGGTTAAACCATGATTTTAACCGTACGTTAAGGCCTCGCGCCCACGAAGCTACGCTTACTGTGATTGGACTGGTTAGTGATTGAAGTCACAAACTGGTCAGTAACAAGTTGTTACCTTTTTTTCGCACACCATGCCACACAAAAGTGTGGGATTTCAATTAGTTTCCTACTATACAAGGTGTATTTTAATTGGTGTCAAATATTCTAGGGAATAAATATTAAGAAAAGTTAATATAAACATGGGTCTAGAAACATTCGGTGTCTGTGGTAGGAGGAATTTACTGTTCAGTTAATAATCAATCCAACAGAAAAAGTAATGTAATTAAACAAGACAAAGTTTAACAGAAAAAACAAAAACACAAGAATACCGAATATTTTGTTATAAAAATAATGTTCAAAATAGTGTCCTCTGCTCTACTTTAATGCATCCTCTGCGTATTGTGATTTATTGCATTTTCTTGAGAATGTATACCGGAGGTATTTGCTCACATCAATATAAGATAAATTATCTTAAAATGTAAACATGTCAACACCAGGCACAGGAGTTGGGAAATAATAGACTTTAAATGTCCCCATGGATAAAAATCCATTGGCTTCGAATATGTTTATCGAACACGCTTTCAATAGAACCTCACCTACCAATCAATCTTTGAGGAAAACCTTTCATAACTATAAAATTAAACATTTCTAGACTTATGTTTATATGAAATTCTCTTGGTTCTTGGTCGATGGGAATACGCCCCTTAAATATTTGACACCAATTAAAAAACACCCTGTATAGCTCGCAAGCACCTTCTGCAGTCTTCTAGAATATTTCCTATTGATTTTATTAATATAATGTCTAGCGACTCAAGTTCCGGGAGAATTTGATTCTTTGTTACTATTAGAGATACCCGCCTCGGTGGCGTAGTCGGCTAACGCGCTTGTCGTGTTGAGATCGACTGCTGAGGACGGGGAGATCGAGGTTCGAATCTCAGTCTGGGGAACTGGGGAGGGGGGGCTAAATGGTTTTCCACTCTCCCTCCACGCAAATGCGGGTTCACTTCCTCTAACTCAACCTTCCCAATTCCTAATCAATTAGAGTAGGTTCTTTACATATGCGAGAGATGCGTCAGCATAGGGCCCCAAGGATCAGGGGCTTCAAAGCTAGATATTTTTTTTAAATCATTTAAATAAATAAATAAAAAGATAGAAAAATTATGAGAGCAGTTAAATTAAATTAATTACACAGCACCAGCTATTCGATTAGTGAGTAATTCCCCCCCTTACCCCCCCTTTTCTTTCCCAAGGCTATGTCGATCATCATCTCTCCCTTTTTGAGGNAATCATTTAAATAAATAAATAAAAAGATAGAAAAATTATGAGAGCAGTTAAATTAAATTAATTACACAGCACCAGCTATTCGATTAGTGAGTAATTCCCCCCCTTACCCCCCCTTTTCTTTCCCAAGGCTATGTCGATCATCATCTCTCCCTTTTTGAGGACCAGCCACTCATCCCCCCTCTCCCCCGCCCTCATGAGGTCCCATTGCTTGTCTCACCACCTCTCTTGAGGCCACGTTGCTCGTCTCTCCTTTCCTGAGGCTACGTTGCTCGTCTCTCCTCACTTCCTGAAGCCCCGTTGCTTGTCTCGCCTCCTTTATTGAGGCCACGTTCTTCGTCTCTCCTCCCTTCCTGAGGCCACGTTCTTCGTCTCTCCTCCCTTCCTGAGGCCACGTTGCTCGTCTCTCTTTTCCTGAGGGCACGTCGCGCGTCTTCCGTTCTCTTAGTTATTGTTGAGTGTAATGTTATAAACATGACCTTGTATTAAAATCAGGTCCACTCATTACTTGTGTTTATATTTCTTTGTTCGTGTTAATTGTGCTACAAATTTTGAATATTAATAAGCATTACAGATTATTCAGCATGAAAATCACCGACTATGATTTATTGCTGATACACAAATAATCGCTCTGCTACCATTCATTGGTACCCGCATCGGTACACGTATAGAGGCAGGGATGGCTTAAGGACCGTGCGAACCGGGCATCTGCCTGGGGTGCCGACTCAAGGTGGCGCCAAACAGAGCTAAACCTAGCCTGACGTAGCCTGGGAGTGACATGAAAATAATCCCCAAATCTAACATAACCGAGGCGTAATAATGGAGTTACAGTCGTTCACATTTTGATATTAACGTGACATTTTACATATTAATATAATTTCATGTGGAGTAAATTAGAATTTCGTGCCATTCTCAAAAGGTTATTTTACATTTACCATTTTGAAAAAATGGCAACCTAAAACATTTTGTTTTTGCAACTATAACGTAACCCGTTTATATTGTCAAAGTGTTTAACTTATAATAAAACAAATTGAATATAGCATTGTCTACAAAATAATGTTAGGTTTGGGAATTATTTTCATACTTTTCCATAGTCCAATCGCCATGAGAAATGTGGTAGCTGACAGCTAGCAGAAGATTTAAATAACGTTCAAAATAAAAACAAAAAATGTTGTCAACGTTTTGACTGCAAAAAGTGACAAAAAATAAATATATGGTCTTGCAGATTATTTGGTTTGTCAAATGGATACATGAGAGTAGATCTGGTAGCTTTTACTAGCTGTCAGTTATAACACCTTCTATGTCGAATGGTTTATATTGTCCACTGGTTACACAGGGGACGCCAAAATTCAATCCCGTCCGGGCACAAAATTTACCTTGGGCTGCCCCTGAATAGAGGATATCAAGGACTAAACATTGGATGCACGCAAGGACAGAACAACTAAGCTTTGTAGAATGTTTTATTTGCTGCATACCAGTGACTGTCAGTTCATGATGCTACATAATAACAGGTTGTTTTTTTTTGAACAATATAATGTTGTAATATTGAAAATGAGATATTTTCCTATAGGTACCATCTTTATCCAAGCTTACATGATGGTAATGCCGTCTTAAGAGGGCAAACTACCCTTATGAAATACAAGCTAAGCTCTAGACCAAAATATTTAAACAACCATCAGTTCAAATCACTTGTGGTTTTTAAATTTATCTTTGATTGTGGTTTTTCAAAATATCTATGTGAAAAAAAAATTATTTAAAATTTTATTTTTATTCATCATTTAAAGTTTGAATTTCAAGATTTATACTCGATTTTAGATTAGGAAATCTAATTTGATTTATTCAATCCCAAAATAATACATCAATCAATACTCTATTTTAAATAATTAGTTCAATCTCACATGTTCGTTTAATTTTCAATGTCATATAAGATATTGTTATCCTAGTATATTTTTTGTTTATTCTGATTCATATTATCTAATTTGTTATGTGATTGAACTGTTCTAATATTTTATTTAAAAAATATCTATGGAGTCCACATTCTACAGTTCGCAGGAGGCCCCAAATGACCTAGGACCGGCCCTACAGATATAAGAGATGTAACCAAATCAGATTTTTGTTTCATACATAGATTGAAAAAAATATAAATTTCACCATATTAATAATAATAATAATCGGCACTTTTTTGCGGCAAAAGAACGGAAATAAACTGATGCAAAATGTATAGCATTTTATACAATGTCAAATGAAAATCACCTTATATATAGTACATTAAATGTTCAATAGTTGCTTATTCATGATTATTGAGTCCGTAACTGAGGTAGCCTGGCAATTAGTATGTTTAGTTTCCAGTGACTAATCACGGAAGCGTCGTAAACCAGTTAGCAACAGTCAGCGAACCGCCATTGAAATACATGGGCGTTGACGCGCAAACTACTGGCAAGTAATACAGATTTTACTCACATCACTTTTGAGTCTTGTTTGAGTAACTGTGTAGGTGAAAGAGCTTTAATGACGGGTTGTCGCATTGCGAGACAATATGGGGAGTTAACAGAGGAAGAATAGTAATGAAGGGTGTGTAAAAGAGACAAATCAACAAGGTTTTCCAAATATATGTGCTGTTGTCACATTACTCTACAGGGAAGGGTTGGAACTTGAGAATCTCCCGTGACCACTGATATTCACTTCTCTCTTAACCCAGCGGAGACAATAATTTTGGGGACTAGGCCTATATATAGCTGCTTGATACGGTATACAGTGCCGTAAAACAAGCAATAACTGTTATATAATTATTTTTTTTCATTTCTTATCAATTATTATAATACACATTCTCTTAACCAATTTACAAAATGTTCTCTAAAACCCTTTAGTACCGGTATGTTATAAAAAAAAATTACCTGGTTCTGATGTAAAACGTTGATTATAAAATGTTCAATTACTAATCCAAATAAACAATTATTATTTTTAACCAAAATTACTTGTTTATGATATAATGTTTTACTTGAGAATCAGATGAGCACTTAATTGTCTTATAAGATTTTAAAAATGACACAAAAAATGTGTAGTACTTTAAATGATATGGTTTTAAATCCAAGATGTGTTCTATTGCGAAACCTTCATACGACAAGAGAGATTACGTTTCTAAGAGATCTCGAGGTTGAAGCAAGTTTTTTCTGACATTAATCATCGTTTCTTATTTTATCCACAAATCCGATTAGAAGGAAATAAGATTTTATTTCAGCTTTAGGGAAAAACCAATTGCGAAACAGTTACAAAATATCGATTAACTATCTTTTTATCTAGAAATTGGATATTATAGCATAAACAAAACAAAAACATATAATTATATAATATATAATTCAAGTTAATTGATTAATGTATGGAATATATTATGACCGATTTCCTGATATTATAAAAATTTGATTAGGTTTCTAATAAAGATTTTGAGCTGTAGATTTATACGAAAATCACCAAATTTCTTAATCGTCTTTGAGATTTACTACAAACCCTATGATTTGGGAAAGCAAGAAGACGTATGCAATTTTCACATGGCTAAAATATTACTTGTATTTATTATACAGTATTGCTATCAATACGCTATTGAAAATGTTTACTAAATTTATGAGTTTTTAACATCCTTAGCATGTTTTTTTGTCGCCACATATTTACTATCCGTTCAGATTATACGCCTATGTTCTAATGACTCTAATGAATTGGGGACTAGGAAGGTTGAATGGTTGAATTTAGAGGAAGTGTACCCACATTTGAGTGGAAGGAGAGTGAGGAACCGTGTAGGAAATATCACCCTTAGTACACCCGACCGGGATAGAACCCCGATCTTCCTGTCATTAGCAGACTAGCCTATTGTGAGAGTCACGTCTTAGAGGCTTAGAGCATATATCCACCAAAGCGGGTCTTAGCGTGTTATTTAAATTGTTTTTTTAATAAATATTCCTAAATTATACTTATTAAGAAGCCACCACATCAGTGAGCTCGTGGGATAATGTCATGCTCATCTAGCTTGATTGCCGTTGACGGGGAGGTTGGCTATTAAATGTCAACAGGGTGTATACTGAGGATGGTTTTTTTTTCGAAATGGCTTCCCACTATCTACCCACTCTCAATTCAAAAAATAAATATTTATGATCCCTAGCCATTAGTGTTAGTATATGAAGCTAACCCGGGTAGTAAGCCACAATGCAAACAAAAATTGGATAAGTAAGTTACTTTATGGGCGCAGGGGAAATTGAGGTGGATAAAACAAGAAATCGTAGTTGCTACAAAATTTAGATTTATGTTGCGCTGAGAATTAAAGTATATTTCTTTGTTGACTGAATTTTCCAACTTCTTAGGCCAAAGAGCTTTTATTTGATATAAACTTTTAAAATGTGTACATTCGATTCACTCAGGCATAGTGAAAGCGTCAACACAATTTATTTTGTAAAAATCAACCTGGGAAGACATGTTACGTTTGAATCGTATGGATCCACGCTGGTTTTGTAGTTTAATCCAGATATTTGTAAGCACTTCCAGCAGAGAACCGACTCAATAGTCCTGAAGTACATACTGGGTCTCTTTCAGCGTAAAGGTAAGGTAGAATGCCGCCACGGCACTACATCACTTTGGTAAACATCAAACCCATATGTCGAAGTCATAGAAAGAAGGAGCGAGCGAGGGGAGAGGGGGGAGTAAATTTATCGTCCCTACTCACATTCCAAGTGAAAATAAAATTGTTAGTAGCACGATATTGATTTAACCCTGGGTAAAACCTAGACTATATTTTACGTTGCGCCTTACCCATATAGTTCTTGGCATATTCTTAATCAAGTTGCATCACCTTAATAAAATTGTAACTCGCTTCGACGGCCGGCTGCATGGCTTAACGTGTTATTCTTGCAGTAGACTAGACTGCCGATGATGGTGAGATTCTAGTTCTAATCTCAGGTTTTTTTTAAAATGGTTTTCCACTATTCCTCCATTCAAATGTGGTTAGACTTCCTCTAACTCTAACCTTACAAATTCCTAAAACCCTTAGCGTAACTAATAAAAGATAGTAAAGCCCAAACAGGTAGTAAAAGGTGCTGCTAAAAAAAAGGTAAAGTATTCAAATTTGTCCAAAAACTCATCGAAATAAAATAATTTCATAAAATGTTGTATACATTCATTCGACATTTTAATAATTTTATTTTGTATTTGTTACTTTTATTGAAAACTAGTAGCAAATTACCCGGTGTTGCCCAAAGTAACCACGCAATTTACAAATCAAAGATTTAAGATTCCGGCTTCAAGGTGCACATGTTTGTGTACAGGTCCAACTAATTTTTAAATTTCAGACCTCTGTGTGTGGTAAATATCGTGCTATGCTCATTACAGACAGATGAATTCTTCATTTTATTAATATAGATAACCATGTTCTTTATTTAATAAAGTTTTCTAAGATTTGCTATTAAATCTCATTAAATAAAAAAAATACTTTTTAAAAAGGTTGACTGTTTCCTTAACCATAATAATTATTGAATATTTCTTCTTGGTCCGCATATTAATGTTCGTTTATATGTATGTTTTGATGTAGTATTTGTAGCCAAACCTAATGACAATCCATAGAAAGTCTTAAAAGTGTCTCCAACTTCTACGGACTAAGGACATTACTTATAGGGAAGTTATGTACACAGAAATCTTTAACTTAACTATGGATTTGATCTCTTACGGACTAGGGACTTTACAGAAATGGAGTATGTAGACGAAGCTTAATGGTCAAGAGTAGTAACAACTAAGCGAGCCCTGCAGCCAGCTAATTGTAGACTAGTGATACCACCGTTGGACATAAGGTGTTCTAAAGTTTGAATATAAGGGGTTCACAGAATCACAGTCGATATAATTCAATCCTCCATGTGCCTTCGCTGTATATGGGCTTAGTGTAATGGCCTGGAATATTTCGAGGCAGCAGAATGTTAGAAAATCCTATTACTAAAGAAGTCATCATTTGGGACACACTGCAAGAGGCTATTTAGGGAAAATAGGTAGCAAGCTAAGTAAAGCTCCTGTAGCCAGGGAATAAAAATGACATTATTTCGTTTCTGCTACATTCCGACACATTATAATGCACAAGGCTTGGGATTATGCGAGATTCACGTTTGTGTGGAGGAAAATAATAATTTCAATTTTCAGAATTCAATTACAGGTAATATTTGGATACCTTAATTCAAGCCCTTATAGTAGCTAGCATATTTTAATTTGCAGGTGTGTTTGCCCTATTAGAACATATTTCCAATCGCGTCTAAATGTACAGACCAGATCACACAGAGACCTCGTGATCGATTCAAAACTATTGTAGTATTCTAGTAGAAGTAAAGCTTTATAAAATACAACATAGATTAATTAATTTCTCAACATTGTTAAATTTTAATATAGTATTAGTATTATTTGTTCAATCAGTATTGTAATACCAATCAAAAATATTCAATCTTATAAAAGCAAGCCCTTACATAATTATGTATATTGTTGGTTTTTCTAGCTCATGTAACAACAGCTAAACAAACTATATAGGCTGCTGATCAAAGTCTCAAACACTTAAGTTTAATAAAAATACAACAATACTGCTGGGTATAGCAACAACTATTCAAAACAATCGGTAACTATTGCAATTTTTTTTCACCAGGTACCATGGACAAGAATTCTAAACAACTTAACCCCGTAAATTATCACAATGTCAATTATTTTACAAGGTTAAAAAATATAACATTGCAAGACACAAAACAATACAACACTACAGTTATTTTGCCATGTTACTGAACAATAGAACAATGCAGTTATTTCACCAGGCTACTAGAGAATAGAGCAATGCATTTATTTCGCTAGGTTACTAAAGAATAGATTAATACAGTAATTTTGCCAGGCTACAAAGCAATATAGCAATGCAGTTATTTCGTCAAGCTGCAAAACAATATAGCAATGCAGTTATTTTTCAGGTTACTAAACAATAGAGCAATTCAGTTATTTCACCAATTTACAAAACAATAGAACTGCTAAGTTATTTCGCCAGGTTACTAAATAATAAATCAATGCAATTATATTGTCAGTTTATTAAACAATATTTCAATGCAGTTATTTCGCTAAATTACAAAACAATAAATATAACAATGCAGTTATTTCTCCAGGCTACTAAACAAAAGAGCAATGCAGTTATTTACAAAACTTTATAGTAATACAAGTCATTAAACCAAGTACCTCAATATAATAATGCATGTTTATTTACCAGGTCTATAGCATCAGGGATACAAGACACTATAATAACACTATAACAATAACATTTGTCATGGTCCTAAGCTTCAGGTTTTCAAAACCATATAAATGTGCAAGTTATAAAAAACCAGATGCCATGATTCAGGTTAAAAAACAAGATAATACTATAGGTTAATTCTCCACACAAAAGAAATACAGAATTTTTTTTTTTTCACCCGTTCACACAAATCAGGACGACAAAAACGTTAAGCTCAGTACACTCCTATTTTTTATAACGGATCAGGTTCAAAATTATTGAACTCTGTAGCAGCACTAATACAGTTTGAGCGAATATCCGAGGGTCCACTTTCATATACAATGGATCTTGACGTTTTATATAATTCCTAATTATAAAATTTGTGTTTTTCAGTTATTCTTGTATGTATATCTGTTTGTGCCTGGGAAAACAGCCGAGGTGTTTTGATGGACTTTTAAAACTTGATATTTAAATGTTATATGGTTATGTGTCGAGATGAAATTGTGATTATGATTCTAGCTATGAAATTAAGGGTAGTTAAAAAAAAGACTAATGTAAATTTATAAATTGTTTAAAAATTGGTCTACATTTTTCTTTCAGAATGGGTGTCTGGGAGGTAAATAATACTCTACACTCTTATTTTCGAAAAAAAAATAATTAAAAGAATAGTTTTCTGAAAATTAGTTTTTTGTTTTTTTTACAAACTTAACAGACTATTTGAGAAATTATTTACGATTGTGTCATACCACTGATTTATTAAAATATACTGTAAGATTTTTTTAAACACAACAAAATAATACAAATAAAAAATGTACTTTACAAATGTCAAATTGTCAGTTGACGCCCTAATATAATGCTGGGTATAAATTGGACTAGTTCAAAAGCCCTAGTTATAGCTGTGTAGTCGGCAAACATTTTTCTTTTCATGATGCTACTGCTGAGTTTATTGAAACATGTTTATGTATTTATGTTAATCCTCGAACAACTTTATTTTAATGGAGTGTCCTTAGAACGTTCTCCCTTGGCCTCAACCTCCTTTCATAAGATTGTATCTCTTATTTAACATGCCATTTAGATTAGAGGTGACAAATATAATTTGAAACAAAATAACTGGAGCGTGAAAAGATTACTTTTCTTTATTAATGTATAACTTAAAAGATTAAACATACTAGTGCATATTTTATTTTACATAAATTCCATATAATTAAATATTATAAGAGTTTTGGATGTTTATATTCAACAAGAAAAATTACCACTCTTAAATTCCTGGACTTTCACTAGGACATTTCATTAACTTTAACTATTTATTTCTTGGTTTTTCAACTTTTAGTGAATTCTTTTGTTTTGGTTTTTGTGCACTACACCGTATTATTTGCCCGGACTATCTATTCATATACACTATGTTAGAGATGAGAAAGATAGAATTTAGAGGAACTGTATCCTCAATTGCGTGGATAAAGAGTTGAAACTGCTTAGTAAAAGCCGCCCTCAATAAAACCAGCCGGGATCCAAATTCTGGCCTATCTGTTATTGGCCAACCAGACTAGGTTGATGCCTTAACCCACATGCCTATCAATCACCATGTTTGATGCATTAAAAACGTATTTTATTTCGTTCTTTAACTAGTGTATTTTTTGACATAATATGTACAAGACTATATACAAAACTTTACCTTTTTTTCTTGCACCTTGGCGGCTGTGACCATTGTCACATTGCAAAAAACCAACCTCAATGCCACATAAAGATATCCAAGGCCCTTTTTTCACTATATGGTGACGTGATAGCGTGCTCTGTTTTGAATCCAAGTTTTCTCCCCTTTTTCCAAATATATTAATTTTCAAATATCTAAGTCCAACATTTATTGTCTCATTCGTTGAATGATTAAATATGATTATTTAGTGTGTTTTGATAAAAGTTGTACAATTTATTTTAATTTTTTAAATGTATGATTGATTATGTTTGAGTTCAGTTTTCCAAGGTGTCTGCCAAACGAACCCGGTGGTAGATTCAATGTGGAATTGTCAAGAGTATCATGAAAACGACTGGTCGTGCAGTTGCATCCAGGAATAGGGGAAAACAATTTATCAAAAACATCCTTATTAGATACATTAGGATTAAAACGTCAACCTGCCCGTCGCAGGCCATCCAGTCTATTGTAAGAGTGATGATTTATACCATGCAAACACAAATGTAGGTGGAGGTTGTTAAAATATTTTTTTATGATGGATAAGGATGGGGATGGGCTAGAAAAAAGTCACAGTGATTAATCATATGTGTAACAACACATCCAGTTCACCTGGCTTGGACTCAAACCTCAGCCTACTTGTCTTTTGATAATCATTTATTTCGATAGTCAATCTAAAAAATTAATAAAATTAATCATTGATAATTTTTATTCATCATCTTACAATCTTTAATAATTGATCATTTTCATTCATCATCTTACAATATTGTATCGTATTTTACTATCCGTTAGGGCTATTTCATATTTACACTAATAAGATAAGGATCCCCCGCTTAGGCGGTTGCATGGTCCAAGGCACTACTCATGCAGTAGGGTAGATTGCCTATGACGGGGAGGTAGAGCTTTGAATCTCGGTCGGGTGTACTGAGGGGGTTTATTTCCAAAATAGTTTTCTACTCTTCCTCCATGCATATGAGGTACACCTTTTTTTTTTAATATATCCTTTCTCCCCCCCCCTGAAGCCACTTACGTAATTAGTACATGAGCGTATAAGCCAAACGGGTAGTAAGACATGGTACTAAAAAAAATTCCAAAAAGCTCAAATAAAATAGAGCACCATATAGCTCTACATAATGGATGAGTAGGAGTGGATTCTTTACCATGAATCTCAAATAAGATGAAGTGCCATAGGTCTACTTAATGGAGGGGTAAAAGTGGATTGCGTACCATGAATCTCAGATAATACGGAACATCATATGGACTCGTAGTTGATCTTCATGACTTGTAGACCACTGAGATGGATGGTGGCGATTCAGTCGGTTGTTCTCCCAGTCGTATCCACGGTTAGTTTATCACGAAAGAGGGATGGGTGCTCTTGAGAGAGCGTGTTACTCCAAGATAACTCTGGTATTATTCGGGGTTCCTTCAACCCTGCCACCACCCTCACACAAGCTACAACCGCGATAATGGCGATATTGCATCGTACAAAGGAAGGAAAGGGTTTGGCTGTTCCGTGGAACGCCCTGCAATCTTTCCCCCTTTACTCTTAGACTTCTCCCCCTCTTGCCGAATTACGTCACGGAAGAAAGTTGAAATAACGCCTAGCCCCTACCCTTTCATCCCTCTCTCTCTCTCTCTACCCCTAGTTTACCCAACGTACAACTGCAAATACCAGCTACTCCACAAACTTTGGGGTCAAGTACTCCGCAGACATGTCTCTAGGACTAATATTGAAACAGCCATTAAGTTATATGAGAGTTTTATCTTCACTGGATTGATCACAACTTGCATTGGTGGTAACGTGAACAAAACGTCGGGCTCATCTACTCAGGTCTATTGGTAGTGGAGTGATTATAGTTCAAATCCCATTCGGATGTACTGAGAATATTTTTATTTTACTTTTCTATTTGATTCTCATCCTCTCTCGATGCAATATCTTTTACCTACGAGGTGTTTATCATGCACCTTCTCAACAGATTATATCAGCACACGATATTTTTTTATGGGTGAGAGCGAAAGGGCCTACCAATTTTTCTGGGAAAGGTATTTTCACATAGCTTCCAGGGTTAAAATATATACCACAGTTGACATGGAACTGTCGGTTTTACTTTCCATCCGAAGGAAGTTGTGTAACGGATTTTTATCGCTCAAGAAAAGTTCGTGGACTCCAGCTGGATTTGAACCCACTATCATCGGGTCCTGATGCAAGTGCTTAGCCCCTAAACCACCTAGGGCATTTCTTAATGCAATAGTAGGTACATTTAATCTAAACTTTACTTCCTCGTACTACCTTATTAGTGTAAATCTAGTGCGTAAAGCCCAGGCTGGTTATAAAACGTGAAGTAAAAATAAAGTTAAATCGCACGCTTGTATAGAATATGGATTGAGTTTTTAATGTTTGCTCACCGGTTGATTGTTTATAATGGTTAGTATTCAGGACTCTAACATAAAGTCTGAAATTCGATAACAGCCTATAATCAACGGGGTTGTTCCTCCCTTACCTTCCTCCCAGTTTCCAGACTTGCCAATATCCTCAATGCTGCGTTTATTTAAAATCAACCCTAATCACCTAATTATTCAGAGCCAATTACTTTAAAGCCAATGATAAATAACCTAGTCCGAGTCGGTGGGCAAATGAACTAAACGTCAAGTTCATTTAGACGGGTTTGCTGCTCACTTTACGGTCAGGATTTAAATTTTATCAAGTGAACTGAAAGGGGCTTTTCCTCACAGTTTTCTCACTCTCCCTTCATGCAATAGTAGGTATATTTCCCTTAAATTTGATCTTCCTCATCGCTAGCCCATTTGTTTAGTTAAATAAAAATATCAAGAACAGAATTAAATCAATACCTAACATTGGGAACATATTATGATAGTAAAATAATAAATATATATATATATATATATATATAACATGGCGTCTTACTGCCCGTTTGGGTTACACGAATATGTTCTAATTACACTAATGATCTAGGAATAAGGAAGGATTAATTTAGAGGTAGTGAATTCGCATTTGCGTAGAGGTAGAGAGAGTGGAAAATCATTTAGTAAAAATTACCCTCAATACACCCGATCAGGGTTTGATCCTATATCTAACCCCCCCTCCCTATTGTCATCAATAGTCTAGTATATTGGGAGAGCGGTGTCTTAGACCATGCGGCCACTGATTCGGGTAATATGAATAATAATGCATTAGTATGTACAAGAGATATGTACTTTTGTTTGTTCTAAACTTGTGTCGACAAATAAATTTAGTACAATATCTAGTATTATTTTTAGTTCATTTACTTCCAGTAATCTCATATCATTATTATTATTATTATTATTATTATTATTAGCACCGCGTCTTACTACCCGTTCGGACTATACGCACTTACGCTAATGTGTAATGTTAGGGTGATTGTGAGATGAAATGATGGACCTACAGTTTTAACGTGGAATCCGAACCACGGTGGAGGCCTGGCATTCCTCACATTCACAAGATGTCATGTCAGAGGGGAAGGAAGGGTTTGGTAATCAGTTAAATCTTTGCCGGGACCGAGGATTGAACCCCGGCCGCCAGCATAGAAGTCTGACACTTTACCCCTAGACCGCCAGGTCACCAATCTCATACCCATCAAAACCACTCAACTTGAACGTTAAATCCTGATATGACTGCATCCGCTTCTAAACGAAGGGGAAACTTTATAAAAGTTGTGCTAATGACATAAAATCCGTGCTTTTTGTTTGAAAATATTTGAATTGTAGGCTTTTAACGTCCATCTCCTACAAACAAGTTAATCCCAGTAAACCGATTACTAACTAACTTAACATATTAGAATAACAATTTTTGGTGAACTGTTTACACTTTTTCCGCGAGTTTTAGTATCTAGGCGATGTATGCATTGCTGTTACGCTGATAGCGTAGAGGACGAGATAAAAGGGCCAGTGTTTATGCAGATTTTATAGCAAAAGTTTTTTGGCCAAAATAAATAAAACATTGCTTCAGTATAAACATAGAGTTTAAGTTTCGTCGCGCGGTGTTATCAACAATTAAATATCTGTTATGAGCATAGTGGCATTGGATGAGAAACTTTTTAAATAAAGTGAAAAAGTTGTCATTAAATTCCCGGAGAGGCTTGACAGATATTCAAGAAATTTTGGGATTACTATGTAAAGAAAATTAATCTCTATGTTTATGCCGGAGCAATATTTGATTTATTTTAACTACAAAAAAGTTTATATGTAAAAACTGCAAAAACCCTGACTTTTTTTCGCGTTCCTTGCATCCACACCTTAACATGGCTATTACCAGAAGCTAAAGACAACGATCCCGTGAAAACGTATATTCTCCCATACTATAACATGCATTTTACTATGCTGATGAGGTATAGATGAGAAAAGTAGTCTTTAGAGAAAATGCACTAACATTTTTCTAGAAATATAATGTGAAATAGCTTAAGAAAAAAACAGTCTAATTACATCCGAACGGTACTTGAACTCCTACTAATCCATCGACCTAGAGGTGAGGGTGGCTAAAAATTGAATACGTTTTATGTGGATTATAAACCATTTTCCTAAACGCAAAAGTTTATGTTAATAATCTCAAACCCACATCAATATTCACGCAGTCCAAGGTAGTGGTTCTCTAAGGTTGCACCACGAAATTCTACACGTTATGTAATTTTCAGTAAAAATAAAAGTAGTGTCATTCACTTATGATTTATTTTTTTAATAAATAAGAGAAAACTATGTTAAAACTTAATATAGTCGTATTTGACTTTCTAGTGAAAGTAATGGCTTACAAATCAAAGAGTTGAGAAATTAATGACAAACTTGAGCTAATATTTTCTTTCGCAAAATTTCAATCCTTAGTCGAATAAAGGACAAACACACATGCATTCCTTGTTCAACAAAGAGAAGTTTCTACGCATGCGCATGTCCGAATCGCCCTTAGTGTCGCCAACCTACGCGTGCCACGAGGGCTCATGACCATTTATACAGTATGTCGGGAACAACAAAATAATATGAGATCTAAGTTGCCTCTTTCGCAATTTACTGCATTACTGATGATGGGGTGATTAAGGTTCGAATCCTTTTTTCTCTCCATGAAATGCGGGTATATTTCCTTTAAATAAGAGCATCATCATCCCTACCCCATTAGTTTAGGTAATTAATATATTCCGTGCTGAAGTGATAATAGATGCTTATTATATCTCTAGAGAACCTTAGGTCCTTCATTTCTTTCACTGTGGTTTAGTATTAGAGAACCTGACTGTAAACCTGGGAGATGCTGAGTTTAGGCTAAAAGCAAATCTATAATAATATAATATAATATAGTAGTTTGAGCTGCTTCGGTGGCCGCATGGCTTGAGGCGCTACTCTAGCAGTAGATGAGACTGCCGATGACGGGGAGATTGAGGTTCGAATCTCGGTCGGGTGTACTGAGGGTGGTTTTCCAAAATTATTTTACACTCAACTTCCACACAAATTCGGGTACATTTCATCGTCTCTAAAAACCATAAGTGTAATTATTTTTACCGCATTTTACTACCCGTTTGGGCTATATGCGTGTGTACCAATTACATTAATATGTTAGGAATGAGGACAGTTAAGTCTAGAGGTAGCTTAGCTGCATTTGCGTGGAGGTAGACAAGGTGCTAAGAATTTGTTAAAATATGAAATAATAATAATTAACTAAAGGTAGAGACACCGAAATATCAAAATATGAGTTTTTACCAAATTTACTTAGCCCATAAAAATGTATAATATATATTCTTCAAGTTTATTGTAGCATTTTAAATTGTATTTTACACACGCGATATAAAACTAAATTGGATCTTTATGTGAAATTTATTATTTGGCATTTTATATATGAATAATGGTAAATTGTGTCGATTTTAAATAGAATCATTAACGGTATAAAAACCACACTTAATTTAATTAAGAATCAGGCGTCATCTTTGCCTTTTTTTGCCTGAAATGGTAGGAAAAACGTACCAACTGCACGTAAAGGGTTTTTTTCTTGTCTCAGTAGCCATATAATCAAATAAAGTCCCCATTCTATAAAATCTGTTTCTCTCAACGAAAGACCATTGGTAAATAAGTAAAACAAGTGTTTGATCTGGCTATTATCACGGTCAAATTATAACCAAAGGCAAATATTTTAAATTTAAGAATGAGAAATTTAGACGTATTTTTTATATCAACACACCCCTTAAATCTGAGTTGATTTTTTTTACATTTTTAGCTGAAAAAAGCATTTTATTTGCCGGCTTTAAATGGAGAAATCCATCTTTTTATTTAACGAAATCGAATCATTCTATGTATCACAAATCAGGGTATCAAGCAATAGGGCGCTTAGCCAGTTTGACTTTGTAGCATTTTGTGTAAAAGAACTGACGTGGTCGACCCGTTTTACCGCAGCCATTAAATCGAGATAGATTTCCAAAGGTGCTATTCGGGGGGGTTTTAGGTGGAAGGGTTGGATTTTGAAGGGGGAGAAGTGAGTCGCGCGGTCGATCATAACGTTAAGTCTCGCTCGTTCGGTGTTCTCATTACGATACACTGCAGCAAATTCAGCAAGGGGAATGGCGAATGCCTATAAATGGTTAATTCACTCAAATGACTTAAACTTGTGCAAATATGTTACGTTGTTGTGAGAGGGAGCCTGAGCTAAGAACCGTATTTTGGAAGTTTTTATGACAATAGTATTTTTTAATTCAAGATAAACTAAATTTAGTTCAGAAGAAAGGCTTAATTTTGTTCATATAATAATCTCTATAATTCTTGAATAGGCTCTGTATACATATATGTCGCGGCACTTGTGCTTAAAACTTTCTGATAAAATGACGCTATTCTCATGACAGATATACGAACTTATTTATTTTATTTTAACACCAAGTATTACTACTTATTCAGGTAATACACGTAATATTATTACTTACACTAAATATTTATGTATTAGAAAGGTTGAATTTAAAGAAAGTGTACCAACATTTTCTTGGAGGTATAGTGGAAAACCATTTAGGAAAACCACCCTCAGTACACTTGACTGGGATCTGAACCCTGATCTCCCTGTCATCGGTAGTCTAGTTTACTGGTAGAGTGACGCCTTATATCATGCAGCCACCGACAAAGGTAATATTCAAGAAGTGGTTAAATTACTATGGATAAATTTAAAGTTAACAATACTAGGTACTCCAAGGATTTTTTATTTTCTATATAAACTATTTTGTTATGAAAATAACCACAACTCAAAATTTTACTGGAAGTCTCTTCCACCTCCCCCTAACATATAGGTTTACAGTTCGCCCTATATCACTTTTTACCGGTGACATGGATAACAGTCAGTTGAGCTGGAACTGTCGCTACGGGAGGGTTCTGCTACTGCAAATAACTCAAACTGATATATCTGAGTGAGCCATGTGCCAACATGATCTTATTACAAGATGATGTGGTGTCAATTTTCACTTAGAACTAGATGTTGTGGTGTCAATTTTCCCTTAGAACTAGGTGATGTGGTGTCAATTTTCCCTTAGAACTAGGTGATGTGGTGTCAATTTTCCCTTAGAACTAGGTGATGTGGTGTCAATTTTCCCTTGGAACTAGATGATGTGGTGTCAATTTTCCCTTAGAACTAGTTGGTGTGGTGTCAATTTTCCCTTAGAACTAGGTGATGTGGTGTCAATTTTCCCTTATAACTAGATGGTGCGGTGTCAATTTTCCTTTAGAACTAGGTGATGTGGTGTCAATTTTCCCTTAGAACTAGATGATGTGGTATCAATTTTTCCTTAAAACAAGATGGTGTGGTGTCAATTTTCCTCTAGAACAAGATGGTGGGGTGTCAACTTTCCTTTAGAATAATATGGTGCGGTATCACTTTCCCTTGGAACATAATGGTGTGATGTCAACTTTCCCTTAGAACAAAATGGTGTTGTATCAACTTTTTCTTAGAAAAAATTGTGCGGTTTCAACTTTCCCTTAGAATAATATGGTGCGGTGTCATTTTCCCTTTGAACATAATGGTATGTCAACTTTCCTTTAGAACAAGATGGCGTTGTGTCATTTTCCCTTGGATCATAATGGTGTGGTGTCAACTTTCCCTTAGAACAAGATGGCGTTGTGTCAACATTCTGTAAGAATAATATGGTGCGGTATCAATTTTCCTTAGAACAAATAGTGCAGTTTCAACTTTCCCTTAGAATAATATGGTGCGGTGTCACTTTCCCTTGGAACATAATGGTGTGATGTCAACTTTCCCTTAGAACAAAATGGTGTTTTATCAACTTTTCCTTAGAAAAAATTGTGTGGTTTCAACTTTCCCTTAGAATAATATGGTGTGGTGTCATTTTCCCTTGGAACATAATGGTGTGATGTCAACTTTCCCTTAGAACAAGATGGCGTTGTGTCAACCTTCTCTAGGAATAATATGGTGCAGTATCAATTTTCCTCAGAACAAATGGTGCAGTTTCAACTTTCCCTTAGAATAATATGGTGTGGTGTCATTTTCCCTTGGATCATAATGGTGTGGTGTCAACTTTCCTTTAGAACAAGATGGTGCGGTGTCATTTACCCATTGAACATAATGGTGTCGTGTCAACTTTCCTTTAAAGCAAGATGGCGTGGTGTCAACTTTCCTTTAGAACAATATGGCGCGGTATCACTTTCTCTTGGAACATAATGGTGTGGTGTCAACTTTCCTTTAGAACAAAATGGCGTGGTGTCAACTTTCCCTTAGAACAAGATGGTGTGGTATCACTTTTCCTTGGAACATAATGGTGTGATGTCAACTTTCCTTTAGAAAAAGATGGCGTGGTGTCAACTTTCCCTTAGAACAAGATGGTGCGGTATCATTTTCCCTTTGATAATAATGGTGTGCTGTCAACTTTCCTCTAGAATAATATGGTGCGGTATCACTTTACCTTGGAACATAATTGTGTGATGTCAACTTTCCCTTAGAACAAGATGGCGTGGTGTCAACTTTCTCTAATAACAAAAGGACGTGCTTTCAATATTCTCTTAGGACAAAAAGATGCAATATCAATGTAGAACAAGGTGATTTATTATAAATTCAAAGCCTACTTCTTACAGTTATTCTAGCAATTTGAATTCTCAATAAAATACTTCAATAATCGTATAAAGGAACGAGTATGAAACCCGCACCACTGGGCACATAGACAAAGACATAAGTATCATGTTTTCGTCTTTACCTAAAATAAAAGTGCTCAGGATTCGATTCCTCACCGGCTGAACTGAGAGCCAGTTTTCCGCCCTCCCTACACGCAATTGCAGATAACAAACAAAACATTATCTCATTTTAATTTGTCTACTTTAAAGTACGATGCACCTCACAGAATTTCTCTTTTATCTTAATATAGAGATGTTTAGTAAAAATTAGTACGATATGTGAAACCAAATAATATACATTGTTGCAGAAACACTCCACCAAATTGCATAAATGAAATAATTTGCACTGTTACAGAAATATCTATTAAAGAGGAACTTATCTCTGTGTCCGCCAAAGAGCCAAACAAACAATTGCAAATTTTAAAGTGCTCCATAAATAATGTATATGTTTGCTAATATCTAAGAAACTATCGGTTTTATAAAAATGTATTTCAAAATAAATGTTTTTAATTTTAATAAAACTACAGCTTACAATGGTAAGTTATTTCGTATCTCAAATATATGATCAAAACTGGAAACTTCGACTTTCCTAAAGTTTCCTTTAAATTAATATGGGAAACGAGAATTATTGCTATTTTGTTTATAATGTTAAACAATGCCTATATACAAAATTTAATCAAAATCGTTATAGAAAATTTTTAGAAAATGATGTTATTTCTTTTTGCTCTTTAGTAAACTACCCTTAATTTTAGGGTTGAATATCTAATTCCAAAATGCCCTTGGGGGAACCTTACGAAAACCTCAGATACCAAGTTTTAGCACGATTGGTAAAATAGCTTCTCTAGGCCGAGATACAGACAGACAGATGGACAGACAGACGGCATTGCGATAACCACTTTTTCTGTTTCAGGGGGTCATGCAAGAAACGTAGAAATCTTTTCATCAAAATCTCGAGCGCGATTTTTTTGACGCCAACAATACTTCTCTCTCCGAGGATTCAAGAGAAAGTAAAAATGTATGACACATTAAATATATGTGTACAAAACATCTATGGATTTGACCCCAAAAATTTATTCTCTAATTAAAATTGAATTATCCCCCTTTCTGAGTAATTAATTAATGGTAGTGGATTAAATTGTTGCATTGCCATATAATTGGATTAGAATTAAGTTTATTACCCATACCAGTGAGCACGTGGAGCTAATTTCAGGCTCATCTAGTCGGTTTTTCCAATGACGGGGAAGGTCGGGATTCAATTCTCAGCCAAGATGGTGTTTCTCACTCTATTCACGCAAATAAAGGTAGGCCTAATAGTTGTGCAACTAAATTAGGATAGCATGGATATAGTAGAAATAAAATGCATGACTAAAATCATATTTAAAACATAATTTAAGAACTTTATTTGATTTAACATTCTACAAAATAATTTTTTCGTTACAAATATTGTTAAGTGTGGGCAAAAGAAAAAGGTTGCTTTTTCAATAAAACGAAGCACATTATTTAAGTGTGGGAAAGGCGGATGTTGGTTAAAACTGTTATTGGAACCGACAACATCTAATAACGCTTTAATGGCCAAACTCTCAAGGATATTGCGTCCCCATTTGATGGTCGATAAACCTAGAGCACCGTGCAATATTGGAGGGAAAACATTTTCGAGGAGTGGATGGATGATGAAGAAATTATCCTTGGATGCGATTATTTTGTAATCTTATTAATTTACCAGCATTTTTGACCCGTCCTTCGCACGTGTAAGCCATACTAAAACTATATATATTAGAGCGATCAACATCCAGCTGCTAACTTTTTGATAGTTTCTCCCCACAAATTATTGAGCTAACCATGGCAATTTATAGATTTAAAAAAAAAATTGAAACAAAATGCTACCTTGCTCACAAACTGAGTGCACTAACGAACGCAATCCATAGGCAGTGAAATCATTTCCTAAGCACGTTCGTAAGATAAGTGAAACGAAGTAATCTACATTGTTACAGAAACACCAAATATCGTAAATGAAATATTTAGCTCAGTTGCAGAAACATGTTTAATTATGAGCATCATGGTATCCCAAAGAGCATCACAGTTTACAAAGCTACGTCAGCATATATATATATATATATATATATATAGTTGTCAAGTCGTGATCCTAGTTTCACCTTTACAAATAAAAAATTTCCCGCCGAATTGTGTGTGGTTTAGAGGCGCGTCGACAAAAAATATGTCATTAGCGGCCACCATTTTATTGAGAAGGATATTTTTCTATTAGTTTAGTAAATATTGAGGGCTCCCCTCTTACCCTCCCCTTCTACCCTCCATTTACAGACCTTCTATTTAAATTCCAAACTTTGCAAATCTTATGGTTATGTGAGGTAGTCCTTTTAACAACTTGGCCAATTTAAATGTTCTTACATGCTGTAAAATATATTTTATAATAATTTTGGTAAAATTTCAAGCTACTTCCCCTCCCCTTTCTTTCATTTTCCACATTCCCGTCTTGATATTTTAAGGTTTATTCGGCTATATTACATATTTGTAAAATAGTCCTTAAATACTTAAATTTTTAACCACACCGAAAAACAGTGTTATAAATTAGTTGTATCAATGTTGAGCTTTTACATTTCTTGGTCTTCAATTTTAAATTCCATATGTTCAGACATCTTTCGGCTATCCAAGAAGGTATATTTACTTACGTGCTGAATTTCCATTTCCCACCACAAAGAAAAATGCTTTTATATTAGATTTGTAAAATTGAAGGGAAACCCTTTCCACTGCTTCATTTTTAAATTTTAAATTTTTCAGGCTTGTATGATTGTTTTAAGTGCTCCTAAAACTCGACTGACAAATTTAAATCCTATACCACTTTCATAAATAGTTAGTTAATTTATTTTTGAAAATTTTTAAATCACCCATTTCTCCAGCTCCATTCTAAAAATATCAAATACTTAGCACTTATTTGGAAAGATTACTGCATTCTTGGCAAATCTCAATTTTATAAATCCCCTGTAATAAATGGTTTTACTATACTTATAACCCCATCCCACTAGCCCCTCCTTCCAGTTCCCTATTTCTATATTTCCTGGAGTCTCAATCTAAACTTTTCATACTTTTTTGGTTATTTAAAGTGGTACCTTTTCCTGTTTTACAAATTTCAATTTTCTAGAACACGGAGAAGATTTTTTTAGTACTACGTCTTATCAACCATTCGAGTTATACGCTTATGTACTATTTACGCTAATGGGTTAGGGATGTAGAAGGTTAAATTTAAATAAAGTGTACCAACATTTTCGTGGAGAGAAAGAGAGAGTAGGAAACCATTTAGGAAAACCCACCCTCATTACACCCGACAGGGAACGAAACACGATCTCCCCTTCAGCAGCAGTCCAGTTTATTGCAAGATTAGTGCCTTAAGCCATGATGCCATCAAAGTGGGCTGTTTCTATCAATTTTGAAATTCANGGGTAAGCCCAGGGGGCCCTAAAGGGGGGGGTTTTTTGTAATTTTGGAAATTCCCCGGCCCCCCCCCCCCCACCTCCCAACTTCAATTTCTTCAACCAGACTCAGAAATTTCAAATTCAATACTTATTTGGTTATCTGGAATCTCGTTTCAGGCTGGCTTCCCAAATTTAATTTCTACCAAACATAAAATAGTTTTTTATCTATTTATATCACCCTCCCAGTATTTCCTAGAGTTTGATTTAAAATTTTAGACTTTTGTAGTAATTTGGAGCGGTCTCTTTACTTGACTGCCAAATTTTAGTTTTCTATCGCACTGAAAAATAATTGGTTTTTATTGGATTTGGAAATTTTGAATCCACCATCCCATTTTCCCAACTCCTTCTAAGACATTAAAAAATGTTAAGATTAATTTGGTTAGGTTATCAGGAGTTGTCTCTCTACTTATTTGCCAACTTTTAATTTACACCTCATTAAAAAAGGTTTTCTTAGTTGCATCCCCCCCATCCCCCTATTTTGTGGAGTACCATTTTTAAATTGTTCGGGTTATATGGAGCAATCCCTCTAATTTCCTGCTAAATTTCAGCTATGGTCAGACTGAGCCGAGCAAAAACTCTAACCTTAGTAAACAGAAAAAAACAAAAAGCAGGGAGGATATCCTTTAATCGCTTTCCCTCTCTCTTTTCCACTCCAACCCCATGGAATTATAGGGAATTATACAAACTTTATAATTTCTTGCGTGTGGTTAATCTACAAGAGGAGTTCGTTTATTATATTTTTTCACCACGTCTCAGTACTTTTTGGGCTGTACGTATATATAATTATGATAATAGAACAGGGAAGGGTAAAGTAGGATTTTAGATATAATTACCTACATTTATGTGGCAGAAGAGTGGGAAGCAATTTACATAGTGTACGCACGTGCTAAAAGGTCCTGGATTATCTTATATGACATGATGTACTAGAAAGGTTGAAAAATACTGCTGACCGTTCATAACAATATTTGATCTAGTTGGCCAGGAAAGGGGTCATATCAGACTATAAAAGCCTTTTATTATTTGACATCGGGGCTGTCACAATTCCATCAATATCACAGGCAGTCACACTGCCCAACGCCGGACCAAAGCAGACTACACCTTCGGGTCATCAGTAGCACTTGTACTTGGAGGGCATCCATCGATCCCAGGGTCTCGAGATCGAGTTCTGTACGGGTCACTCGGAGTATCAGTCAATCCCATCGGTATTGGTTTCCACGAATTAAGCTAGTCCTTCCACGAGTGTGAGCGTCCATCCTCTATGTTTTTATATCTTTCATTTAACACCACATTTTGTATTAACTTTTTTAACTTTTACTAAACCAAATTTCGTAAACATACGTATTATTTCGAACTCATATAACTACCTTACCGGTGACCTAGCCCCTCCCGCAAGCTATCCTTAATAATCAATCCCACGGGGGTAGGTCACGACATATATCATATTTATTTTATCAAATAACTTTCATAAAATAGGTATGACGGTATAATATCGCCCACGGACTTAAGTATATGTGCGCTTTATCATGTAAATATACCCGGCAGAATCAAAACGAAAGAAGGCTGAAGAAGAAGTTTATTAGTTTCGCTCTTGTGACACATAATGAGAAAAATGTTAGAGGCAAGAGGAAATAGAAGCAGGGAACTCCCATTGAACAAACGTTGATAAAACACGATGATAGTATTGTACAGTGAGCATTCCATGCTTGGTCAAGCTACTGGAAATAGTCGCGTGCATACGATCATATGTAGAGTATGTTAGAGGTACCACTTAATTAACCTGAACAGGTAGGACGACGCGCTGCTACATCGCTGTTTGGTATTAATGTACAGCAAGCATTTAATCTTGGTAATTTACTGAGTATATTCAGATGCAGATGTGGATTAGGTCAAAAGTATTACGTGTGTCATGTTACATCACTTTTGGATAATATTGTACAACAAATATTCCAAGTTTGGTAAGTTACCAAAGCTTTCGTGTGCATATGCGGAATTTGTTAGAGATATTACGTGTGTCGTGTTACATCGCTACTGTATAACTTGTACGGCTACACGGGATTAGGGAGGACCACATTATTCTTACCATGAATTTATTGTACAAAGGTAAGGTGTAAGGTGTTTCTGAAGTTCTGGATTAGCCATGTGTTTATTTACAATGACGTGTGCGTGCACCTGTGATTTTTAAATTTCTAAACAAATATGCCTGCTTTCGTTGTGAAAGTAATCACCATCTCCAAGAAATTGCAGCGAAAAAACGTAAGTAAAAGTTCTACTTTCAAGTATGTGTTGACGCGTCTGCAACTCGCATTGCCCGTAAAGCATACCATACGTTGGGATCATCTAGTCTGGTTTTCCGGTGACCGTTAAGTGGGGCTTTGAAATGCGGCCAGATGTATTGAAACTGGTTTTTGATAAATCAATTCCCATTTTACCTCCACTCAAGCACAGGTAGATATACTCTAAACTCTACATTACTCCTCCATATACCATTGGTGCAAACATGCATCCCCCAACGAGGAATCGAAAATGAGACCCTTAGACCGGAAGGAAGACGTGATACTGCCTTAACTAAGATTTCATACTGGTAATCGAACCCTGATCTGCAGGATTATTCTTAGATAAACAAAGAGTAAAAGTGCTAAGCAACGAACTGCTTCAGTGGTTGCATTGTTTAAGGCGTCACTCCCGCAACAGATTGAACTGCCGATGACGTGGAGATCGAGGTTCAAATCCCAGTAGGGTGTGCTGAGGGTGGTTTTGTCTAAACGGTCTTTCATTTTACCTCCACGCAAATAAGGGTACACTTCCTGTAAATTAAACATTCCTCATACCTAACTTATTAATGTTATTAGTACACACGTATATAACCTTAACAGGTAGGACGACGCGCTGCTAAAATAAATCAAGCAACGGATGCTGGAAGTCATTCACCCTTTGCTTTGCACGTTGTGTTCGCACCCCTATCTTGTCCCCCACCCCTTCCATCAACCGAGTAGGGAACGAGTCCCACTTAACGACGCAGTAATAACGTAACGTCTATTGGTAGTCTCCGCGACGCTATTCATTCTGCAAGGATCTCGACCCCAAGGTAAACGCACTCGACCTCACCTCGTTAACTTAATGATCTTTCTTTGACCATACATGACCAATTTTTTTTTTAAACGCGGTTTTCTAACCACATTAATAATTATTACAATTTAATGCCTACGTGAATGAAATAACGCTAAAACTATAAGACCCAGTGATGATCTGAAATAATAATAATATTTATTACCGCGTCTTACTACCCGTTTGGTTTAAACGCTAAGATCTCCTGAAAGATTCGTCTCTTCACAGAAGTAAAAATTAAATTTAGAACCAAATTAAATTCATAGCATTAATACGAGCGTGTGTAGATAGAAATTGACATTTTCATTGTGCTCATGCGCGGATACATACTCGTATAGAATAATTTCCGGCCGGAAGGACCTTTCATAAAAAGCTTTTCTTTTTTTTGCTGTCATCATTAATATCATTATAATATATTTTTAATAGTGTTATTTTATATATAGTGATAATGTATAAGAAAAGTGAGTGTCTGCAGATACCATGACCTGCGTGAATATTTATGAAAGTAGTTTTAGTAACTGTTGTCAGACACGGTCCTTCTTGCCAGAGTATTACTATACTCAGAGTACGGCCATACCTGCAACCTTGTCACCGTGACTAAAATGCGCGACCATGACGACAGAAAGTCAATTCACGTTGTATTTTTGAATGTCCTAAAGTCGCTCACTTTTGGGAGCAAGCTACTGTCGTTAGACAGTTATCACGTAGTATATCCACCTTTATATATGTTACACCCTATTAGTGAAACTTCCCACTTTATGAATTGGGCAAATTTCTGTCACTTACTTCGCTTTAACTTAGAGAGTTAGTAGTTAAGCCCAGTGATGGTTCAGAAATCTTATGATTTTTGTGCAGATAACTAGCTCAAGACAAGTTTTTAAAGACCTAAACCACTTTATTTTATGACACTGGTAATCCTTTCATAATATTGTTCATACATTCACTAACTTGGTAACATAAATTATATATATATAGAGGCAGAGTTGACGCACCTGGAAAAGTCAGATAATCTGATGTGAGAGTGAATTTTTATGTAATTTGAATTTTCAGATATTTTTGCAGTCACTTTTTAAATACCAAGTAGAAGAGTAACGAAATATTTGTCTTTAATATTCGAAAATGCAAATTTCTGTGTCTGGAAAACTAAAAACTCAATGAATTTCAAGATGTTTAGAGTGTATCCACCCTAATGAGAGTAAAGTATACTAACTTAAATCTATTCTTGGGTACCTACGTTACATTAATATTAGGTCAAATTATTGCTGGTTATGTTTTAGTAAAAAACAAAGATGATCCGATCCGAGTACACATTTAGTTTCCTTTAGTGACCATCCACATTCTAAAATAGAATAACCAACTTTATCTTAAAGGTAAGTTGGTTATATAAGTGTTATAGTTGTGTAAATGTATATTGTGAGCTGCGTGGAAATAAAATAATAATTTTAAATTAGAGAAAAATGTCGTTAGTAGCCATCCAATAAATAGCTTCTTGAGACAGTTAGAAAATGTGCTGTGGAAAGGACCTAGGACAATACCTGATAATGAATATTTTACAAACACCTATCCTCATTTCAGCAGCGGTTTCAGTCGACCTCAGTGGTCTTGGGGTAAAGTGGTCGCCTCAAGACCCAATGTCCGTGGGTTTGAAGTTATCCGGGGTCAACGTATTTTTGTTGAGCGATAAAAATCCGCAGCACAACTTCCTTCGGAGAGGAAGTAAATAAAATTGGTAGACCCTTTCGTTTTCGCTCGTCGAAGTTCTCATGTGCTAATATAATCAGCTGGTTCAGACAATTCTCGTTAACTACCTCAAATAAGTAAATAAAATAAGCCGCAGTTTCAAATTGCTAAGTCGCCAACCCTTCTCCCCCTCTCCAAACCATAGAAGGTTTCTGAACCTCTGATTTGGTTCCTAGTTCAATAACAATACGTGTGTAAGAATGCGGGCTTTTCTCATGGGAGCCCACCAGCTCTCTTTGAAAACAGTTGTTTTTCTGTTGTTTTGATTCTTTTTTTATTCGTCACGTAATGGTTTATAATAATTTGTTATTTGTACAAAACGTTTCTTTTCTTATGAAACAGTTATACCAAGTTAAATTAAAACTAAATGTTTTTGCTGTGTGTCAATTCCATGGAAAACAATTTAACTCTTGTTTTGTTACATTAAATAATAAATATTACGTAAATCACAAAAAAAAAACAAGGAAGGTCCATTCGCGCTCTGGAACTGGTGAAATATCTTAATAAAAGTCAACTTATGAAATTAAACCTGTGTTTTTGTAGGATGTTAAACAAATTAGGAAGCTTAGCCCTTTTAGCTAAGGGGGTCAGAAATACTATCTACAGGCCTAGAGACAGTTGGTTTTAGCTCAGGTGCAGCTGAATATTATATTATTCCTATCCTTGAAATAGGCCTATATCAATAATTATTATTGCTGGAGTAGTCAATTTATTAGCAGGTTGAGTTAATGTTTAGTTGTAAGAAACCCACTTCGGTGGCCGCATAGTATACGCCACTACTATTGTAATATACAAACAAGGGGATTGGTCCCAGTCGGGTGCACTGATGTTGTTTTCCTAAATCGTTTCCCATTCTCCCTTCACGCAAATGCGAGTGCACTTCCTTTAAATTCAACCTTCATCATCCTTAGCAAATTAAAGTAATTAGTACATAGGAGAATAGCCCGAACGGGTAATATACGCGATGCTAAAATAAGAGTTGTAAAATGGCATAGTTATTTATGTTTTTGAGAAGTGCATATTAAATGTGTCTTAGTAAAAAGTAAACATACATACTCGCCAACAATCTTATATTGGTAAAAATGAACATTTGAATTAACTCCACATTGCTGGGCACGCAGACTAAACGTCAAGCTCGCATAGTCCTGTATGCCAGTTATCGGGAGGTCACAGCTCGAACCCAGGCTGTGTTAAAAAGAGGTTGGTTTTTAATAATGGATTTCTCACTATCATTCCAGGTGGTTTTCTGTTAAACTCCGCTTTCCTCATAGCTACCCCATCAGTAGAGTTGGGTAATAGTAGGACTCTGTGCGGTAAAATGTTCGGAATGAGTATTAAAAAAACTCTTTAAGTTTTTCGATATGAAACACGATATCGCTCTGAACAAGATATTAAAGAAACTCCCAGCAGGAAATAGGAAGTTATATTTTAAAAGTGATAACGGTATTCCTTTATCAAAATAGGTCACTGATTGCAGCTCGCGGTAAGGAAGT
This sequence comes from Timema shepardi, assembly GCA_902151425.1. NCBI lineage: Eukaryota > Metazoa > Arthropoda > Insecta > Phasmatodea > Timematidae > Timema > Timema shepardi. The sequence goes on along the minus strand of CABFVX010000146.1, from coordinate 406,069 downwards.
GGCCTTTGGTCAAAACTCTTGCGCGTCCTTCAGAAAATAGGTGTGAGGAAATGGGGGCACGGATCCACTTTGACAACAACAAAAAGAGGTAGTGAGTAAATAGGTCCAAATCTATCTTGACAAGTGAAAATGATAAAAATCCCACGAAAAAAATCACACCATTTAAAAAACGAATGATTTAATTTTTTAGCCTTTTCCTTCTATTCTACTCGTACGGTCTATCTACATATTCAATTTTTTGGGAATGGAGAGTGGGAAACTGTTTGGGGAAAAATTATCCTCAATACACCCAACCAGGTTTGAACCTCAACCACGCCATCCCCGGAAAATCCTACCAAGCAAGACTGATGCCTTATTATTATTATTATTATTATTATTATTATTATTATTATTATTATTATTATTATTAGCAACGCGTCTAACTAACCGTTCGGGTTATACGCACTTACGCTAATGTGTAATGGTATGGATGATTGTGAGATGAAATGAAGGACCTACAGTTTAACGTGGAATCCGAACCATGGTGGAGGCCTGGCATTCCTCACATTCACAAATTTTTATTATTATTATTATTATTACCGCGTCTTACTAACCATTCGGGCTATACGCACTTACGCTCATGTGTAGTGGTAGGGTGATTGGGAGATGAAATGGAGGACCTACAGTTTAACGTGGGATCCGAACCACGGTGGAGGCCTGACATTCTCCACATTAACAAATTTTTATTATTATTATTATTACCACGTCTTACTAACCATTCGGGCTATACGCACTTACGCTAATGTGTAATGGTAGGGTGATTGGGAGATGAAATGTGAGGACCTACAGTTTAACGTGGGATCCGAACCACGGTGGAGGCCTGGCATTCCACACATTCACAAGCTGTGATTAATATACGTCTTTTCAGAGGTGAAGGAAGGGTTTGGCAATAAGATAAATTTGTTCCGGGACCTAGGATTGAACCCCGGATCCCCAGGACAGAAGTCTGACACCTTACCCCTATACCGCTTATGTCTTAACAAACGTGATTATATATATGTGGGCTACATGTGACTATTTTATTCAAAATAAGTCAGTATATAAAAATGTAAAATATATATATCCCTTCAAAGAGATGCATTTTATTTTGTAACCATTACATGTTTATTAATAGTTTATTAGTTTTAACACATAAGTTATACGACGGTTGATTCAGTTATATGGGGATGAGAAGGCTAGTTATAGAGAAATGGCACTCGTATTAGCTTTGAAAAGTGAAGGGAAAACCCACATTGAAAAGCCACCTCCGAGAGTATAGCCTACTCAATTTCCCAGTCTATTAGGAGCACAACTTCGTATACCACGAGAACCACCGGTGAGCAGTTCAGAAAGTTGGAATTCACTCCTCGGTTAGGTGTCGTTCTTTATCCTATCTCCAGGTATAGCATTTTTTAAATTCACTCTCCTCATCCTGTATTTTAGGTTAATACTGATATCACCGTGTGATTGGAAGCATGCTTTTTTAATTTCATTATATTTCAGTAGATGCACTTCATCTTCAAGTTTTGATTAAAAACTTTTTTTTTTAATCAAATCACTTCAATATTATAGAATTTATAAAACAACATCTAAATATAAACCCACAGTTTTTGATTTAATAATACCTATCTTAATGAAATTAAATATTTTATTTTGAAATACGCTTCTCATTATTTTACATTGATCAAATTTTCTTTTGCAGTATTCTTCTTGCATTATAATATTATTTTAAACAATTTTGCGCTGCTTAGAAATGTTATTTTAATTTAAATAACAAATAGAAAGTAAATTAATTGTACCACTCTGAAATCAGTATTAAATACTAAGCTTTACTGTACATATATCAGTGGTCACGTGGTGTAGTGGTTATCACATCTGCTTTACACGCAGATGGTCCCCGGTTCGATCCCGGGCGTGACCTTAGTTTTTTTTAATTTGATACATTGAAAAGTTAGATAGATATATTTAACATTTTTATTGTATTTTGAAAAAAAAAAAAGTTATAATTGTAAGAAAATATGTATTTTGAATGTTTTAATTATCATACATTTCACTAAGCCGAAAAATTCTGTAAATATAGCTTATAATGGATTGAATTGATGCATTTGTCTATTAAACTAGAATCTAGAGGAACAGGACTGGCCAAGCACGTTCGACTATGATTTTAAAATTTATGCCTCGTTTCTGATTTCCTGTATTGAATATGGAGTTTCGATAACATGGTTTTACATCATTCTCGAGTAGGCAGTAAGTAGTAGGCCCTTTATTTTCTTCAGGATTCACCCAAAACATCCTATTAACTTGTATTAAATAGTTTAAAGGAATAGGACATTGTGCCCCGCCACCCTATGCTTGTACTAGTAACACACTATTTGCAGAACTACGCGTCTTAAAGTAGGAGTGTATAGAACGTGAGCAAATGCCAATGTTTTTTTAAGTTTTTATAGCAAAACTTTTTTTGTCCAAAATAAATAAAGTATTTCCTTAATACAAACATAAAATTTAATTTCCTCCACATGGTGATTTCAACATATGTTGAATATCTGTCATGAGTATAGCGGCATTAGATGATAAACTTTTTAAATGAATAGAAAAAGCTCTCATTAAATTCCTGTACATCCTTGACAGATATTTAGCAACTGTTGATATCGCCATGTGAAGAAATTTAAACTCTATGTTTGTACTGAAGCAATATTTGATTTCCTTGAACTCAAAAAAATTGTTGATATAAAAAGTGCACAACACTTAACTTCTCTCGCGTGCTCTAAATATCCACATTACTCGCCTCGGTGGCGCAGTTGGCTAACGCGCTAGTCGTGTTGAGCTCGACAGCTGAGGACGGGGAGATTTAGGTTCGAATCTCGGTCGGGTGAACTGGGGGTGGTTTTTCCTAAATGTTTTTCCACTATCCCTCCACGCAAATGCGGGTTCACTTCCTCTAATTCACCCTTCCCATATTCCTAATCCATTAGCGTAATTAGTACTTAAAGCGTATAACCCGAACGGGTAGTAAGACGCGATGCTAAATATTATTATTATTATTCTAAATCCCCACCTTAAAGTGAACAGTGAAAAAGAGAATAAATATATATTCCGACTGAGCTGTTGATGCATATAACCGTTCTACCGGGGTTCAAATCCCTGTCTAGTTGTCATATATATTTACGCAATCACTAAATCGGAATGTCATTTGAAATGACGTATTTATTTCTGTCCACACATTGCTATACCCTGTCTATGGTAAGAAAGAATATCTGGAAGGTAATTTTTACTACCAAATTCTTACTACATGGGGCCGTACTTAAATGACGTAAGGTTTGGTTTTTTTCATGATTTTCGACCCCAAACCCCTTCTCCCCACGTGAGGGATCGTAAGTGTTTCCATCACCCCCATCATCCCTCTATCTTACTTTTTTTTTTACGATTTGGTAAATTAGATTATTTTAATCCTTTGATTATTTTTTGTTATCAAACGAGTGCTATGAAATTTTAGAATAATTTAATTATATTATTATTACACATATTATATTTTTTATTCAAATAAATAAGTATTATTGTTTTCATTTATTATAGTAATATTGTTTATATTATAACTAATTATTAAATTATTATTATTAGCACCGCGTCTTACTAACCGTTCGGGTTATACGCACTTACGCTAATGTTGTAATGGTAGGGTGATTGTGAGATGAAATGAAGGACCTACAGTTTAACGTGGGATCCGAACCACGGTGGAGACCTGGCATTCCTTAATTATTAAAACAAAAAGTAATTTTTCATGTGCATTGTAATTAACTATCTTTGTCCAGAATATGAAGTTAATATTTCAATTATTTCTAAAAATAGCGAACATTAATTATTAAAGTGAGGTTAATCAATGAATGAAAATTAAACATATCAGAATTTTCTGCCAAAAAAATTATATACATATATAAATATTTAAGATTTTGTCTCATAAAAGTCTTTACGGAAGATAGTATCTGAATCCTCCATTTTTCGTAAGAAAACATAAGAACATAAAAACCCTAACGTAATTCAAGGACGGCCATAATAGTATAGCTCTGACAAGAATAAACGCCTTTCCGCCATTCCTTCTTACTATAATAGACAGAATACAGTGTTGGTCCCGTTGGCTGTATATTTGATTACTTGTCTGACAGTAGTAAGTTTATTTCCCTTTCTGTTCACTTTCCTGTATTGTAACGAAAACTAATTTACAATTAATAATTATTATTAATCTCTGCTAAGAACATAATGACAGCTGCTGCAGACAAGTTGTCATGGAAATGTTCACAAACCTGAATGCTTGTTTGCAAAACTCTCGTATTCCCATGTCAAGTTCCTTGGCTGTATTTTGTTTTATTAATTCAAGGCAAGAACTTGAAGGTGTTGAGAACTTTAACTTGAGAGGCAGCAATTAAACACACAAAACGACACGAATTAATCCAAACGTTTTCTTTGTTTTCAGTGACAAAGAGCTACATAAAAAACATATTTTAAAGGAAACAAGTTTATTTTTCGTGGTTAAACATTTGGAATCTATACGTTGAGTAATTATGATAAGGAGAACAGAAAACTCACTTATTATTTATCATCATTAGGCCTACATCAAATTCAATTTCTTGAAATAATGTAAATATGGCATTTGGGCTTATTTCATGCGGCTAAATATTTATTTATAATAAATCTGTTCCCCTGCCACCTTAAAATAGTCTTTGTAAGATCATTTTATACACATATTCTAAGATTGTAAGTACTAATTGATGTATGAATATTTGAGGTAAGATTAAAAAATAACTAGTTTGAAATAAAAACATCTTTTGAGATGATATTCTGAAATAGGGATTGTGTAAATTGAGAAAAATGACATCGAGCTAGGGATTCAAACACGGGTCGTCTACCAACTGAGCCATCAAGGTGCTTGCCTTAGTTAGTGAGTCATTTAACTTGTTCAACACACGCATCGGTGGCCATATGGTCTAACGGATCGTTCTCACATTAGGCTTGAATGCTGATGGCGAGGAAATTGGGGTTAATTTACCGGTCGGGTGTATTGAGAGTATTTTTTACAAAAGTTTTCCCACTCTCCCTTCACGCAAATACAGGTAAATTTCAACTTAAATCTTCCTTCCTCACACTTACTCCATAATGTAGTATGCGCATAGTCTGAACAGGCTTTTTTTTTTAGCACAGCGTCTTACTACCCATCCGGGTTATTCACATATGTACTAATTGCGCTAGTGTGTTAGGGATGAGAAAGTCTGGAGGGAGGTGTACCCGCCTTTGCGTGTAGAGAAAGTTGAAAACCATTTAGTAAAAACCTCCCTCATCACACCCGACTGGGATTCGAACCCCCATTTACCAATCTTCGGGAGTCTAGTCTACTGAGATGGTAACACCTTAGGGCCTGGACCATGCAGCTACCTAAGAGGTTGAACAGGTATTAAGATACCCGCCTCGGTGGTCGCATGGTCTAACACACTACTTTCGCTGTAGACCAGACTGTTGATGACGGGGAGATCTAGGTTCGAATCTTGATCGAGTGTACTGAGAGTGGTTTTTCTAAAATGATTTTCACTTATCCCTTCACGAAAATTCGGGTACATCTACTATAAATATAGCCTTCCTAATCAGTAAAACCATTAGCGGAACTAGTACATAAGCATATAACCAGTACGGGTAGTAAGACATGGTGCTGAAAAACTAATGTATTAAGATGCCAGGTGACCTGGCGGTCTAGGGGTAAGGTGTCGGACTTCTGTGCTGGCAGCCCGGGTTCAATCCTTGGTCGCACAGATTTATATGATTACCAAACCCTTCCTTCACCTCTGACACGACATCTTGTGAATATGAGGAATGCCAGGCCTCCACCGTGGTTCGGATTCCACGTTAAACTGTAGGTCTTCCATTTCATCTCACAATCACCCTACCACTACACATTAGCGTAAGTGCGTATAACCCGAACGGGTAGTAAGACGCGGTGCTAATAATAATCATAATAATCATAATATTATTATGATGCGGTGCACGACAAACCTAATACTAATCTCCACACTAACTGATGTAGCCTCTTCTTCAAATAAATAATCTCATGTTTGAAATGGCAACAACAGAGAATTCAAAAACAATTGAGAAATGACTTAGAGGTTTTTAAGATTCTCATAATAAATATTGCAGAATGAGGATATTTCCGTTTAAGTAAGAGACGCATTTAACAAACTTACTTCCGGGCAAGGTCTGATATATACGGATCTGGCTACTCTTTAGTTTTACTGACTTCACCTTAGATTATCGCAGCATCGAGTTAAATAAATACTGCGCAAACGCTTGAACCCCTAAGTTTTCATTTTATTGTTTTGTTATTGTTATTGTTTGTTATTTAGCACCGCGTCTTGCTAACCGTTCAGGTTATACGCTTAAAGTACTAATTATGCTAATGGATTGGGAATTGGGAAGGTTGAATTAGAGGAAGTGAACCCGCATTTGCGTGGAGGGAGAATGGGAAAACCATTTAGGAACCACCACCCCAGTTCACCCGACCGAGATTAGTACCTCGATCTCCCCGTCCCCGGCGGTCGAGCTCAACACAACTAGCGCGTTAGCCAACTACGCCACCGAGGCGGGTTTTATTGTTTTAGACAGTGATTACAATTATAGATCCCCACATGTGGTAACAACAGATGGGCCTTATTAAATATATCAACTACAGTTAATAGTTTGCTCATGATTATAACATAATTTTTAATTTGCTCAGTATACACAATGTCTAATAAAAATGGTAAAAATATATTATTAATAAAGTACTAAAGATCAAGGTATCTGGTATCTTACAACACCGATATCTGGGTATTCGTGTTTGAATCCTACTGGGTGATATTTAGAGTTTTTTTTCTTCTGAATACGAAGGTTATATTATTTTCTCGGCAAAGGCATAATTTTTATTTGACAAAAAAAAAAGTTGTAAATATCGGGAGGATTGGTATCCAACTGTCCAAGTTGTGTCTTGTCTTGAAAAATACATTTTTAAACAAATTAAATCTACTAATGCACAAGGAAAGTGGTTTATAGGAGTATACTTATTTATATAATTGTAATACGACTGCCTTAAGCAGTAAATACAATGTGATTTGCCTATGCTGTTGTTACTGAGCCGTATCAAGTTAATAATAAAGTTAACTATAACATGATTAATATATTAATTAGTTGTTTATCATAATACGCCACTTATTGCCTATATGGACTTTCTCTATCTTGACAAATTTTAGGACTCGATATGAGGAAGGTGGCTATCAAATAAATACATGGTTTGCTGTATTTTATTCAGACTTGATATTTAGACGGCCAAACTTTAATTAAATTAAAGGTAGTCTACTTACGACAGATTTTGGAAATTTGGAAACATTTCAAAAATTCTTACAAGTTTATTCAAAATGGATACATTAAAAGTATTTTACATGATAAATAACACTTCATACTTGTTTTTAGAGAAAATTTGAAGATAATTTTACTAATTAAGTTACTTGTTTTTGAAAATTTCAGAATGAATATATTAATTATTGTTTTTAAAATGCGTGTCTGAGCTATATTTTAAATTATACATAAGAATTTAGAAACAGTACGTGAATCGATCAAAACGCTAACTCGTTTTGAAGATTTCAAATAAAAATCTTTAAAGTGTGATAAACTCCTGTATTCTGTGCAGATTCTAGTGTCATAAAGAGGGGCGGGGGCACCCAGAATCTTCAAATTACATTTATTAACTTCACATTCATTCATTATTCTAAAATAATTATTTTGTAGAAACGATTATATTCCTATCTCTCCAAACAATATTCAAACATTGTTCCCAAAATAGATTTTAATAATCAGTAACAAAAGTAATTTAAACTTTAATAGAACAGTAAATAGTCTAAAATTGAAAAGTGCAAAGAGCATTATTTATTTTATTTTCCACTTAATCTGACAACTTTTAAAAGTTTCGCCTTTCTTCTCTTTCCTCATGCCTTGTCGTCCCATAATTCTTCCTCCGAAAAGTTTTATCATTCCTTCGTAAATTAATTGAGAATATCCTGGAACTCTTATCATTTTACTGAGAACAGATCAAATGGGTATGTAAGTTATTAAATCAAAAGCATTTGGCTGATTCAATCACCACTAAAATATAAGTCACTACTTTAGTAAAAAGCTGGCTTAGTTTACCATACATTTAAAACATTTTTTTAAGAAGTGGACTTTATATGTTCTTACAGTTAAATAAGTTTACTTTTTACATTAATTACTGTTCCCAGCCTGTGGCATGAGTCAGTTTTTTATTCAAGCCATATATTTTCCACTACCAGTTGGCTATACCTGTGGTAGCTTCATATTTCTTATACTCCATCCTAATACCAGGAAAGGCACAACATTCTGTCTACCACCTTCAATTTATCAATGTGAAAGGGTAAACCCATATTTTCAACAATGACAAATTTTTGGCCATGCTGGGAGTCAAACTCGAGACCCTTATCTCAGCATCCAGACACGCTAGCAACTGAGCTAAGGTGTCGGGCAAAATTACATACCAAGGTTTCAAATTATTTTCTGGATCACGGCCATCTTTAGTAACAGCAACACCTCTTTATGTGACGTCAAGGAGTCTAGAAATCGGCTGCTTCTTGTGGAAAATTATGTGAATATTTCCCTTTTCTTCCATTTAAAACCTTATTTGGTATTTTGAACGGTATTGGTTTTGAATGATTATTGACCAAAGTAAGGTTTACCAACCAATATAATTTTAATAAAAGTATTTTAAAGTAAATAAATGCAGAAAATACACATTAAAATAAAAATTATAAATTAATATTAATTTGATAGTTATATATAATGGTACACCCCAAACATTTTGTATGTATTTTAATATATATATATATAATATAGATGTATTATTATTATTATTATTATTATTAGCACCACGTCTTACTACCCGTTCGGGTTGTACGCTCTCACGCTAATGTGTAATGGTAGGGTGATTGTGAGATGAAATGGAGGACCTACAGTTTAACGTGGAATCCGAACCACGGTGGAGGCCTGGCATTCCTCACATTCACAAGATGTCTTGTCAGAGGTGAAGGAAGGGTTTGGTAATCAGATAAATCTGTGCCGAGATCGAGGATTGAACCCCGGACCCCAACACAGAAGTCCGACACCTTACCCCTAGACCACCAGGTCACCTATTATAGATGTAAATGTGGTGGATCTGAAGCCTCTGTCTGGACTCTAAATGTTTTGTTTTTATCACTGCGGCTTATTGCGCATCTGGCCTAAAAACGTTGTTAAGTAATGAGGAACTTATAATTTAGATGAGATGTAATCCGCATTCTCGTGGACGGAGAATGGTAAGTAAACCATCAAGAATAATGCACCATCAGTACACTCGGCTAAGATCCAAACCCTGGCCTCTCCGTCAGTGTCAAATTAGATTAAATGAGCCTGACATTCCGGCCACGGGCCCACCGAAGCGCGCTTTAGATGTTTAAAATATAGCCCGTGGCTAAAAAATAAAGGGTAGAGAACTCCTGCCTTAGAGCTATATATGAAATAGAAACCAAATGAGAAACAACAAAAATAGTTATGTGTGCTAAACGAATTTTACTGCTCCTTTATCTAAATGATTATACTTATATGTGAAAAGAAATAATAGGTTCTATACATTCTCATAGAAACATAGTGGAGAATAAAAGAACATTGTATTTCACCAAAAAGAATGCATAAAATAATAGACAATGGTACAAAAACATCGTATTTGTTCTAAGCAATTTCAACTCCCCATTTCCCAAAGCTATATTTAAAAATATATATTTGCTTATAGATCTGAAACTATTTATTTTATAAAATATTATTTCAAATAAAAGTTGCTCATTTTAAATATGTATACAACCTTGCAACTATAAGTTATCTCGTATCAAAAAGAGTTGTTCAAAATTGTAAATCTAAGCTTATGTAAGTACAGTAAACTCTTGATTCTCCGGACTAATTGCGTGAAAGTTTGTCCGTAAAAGCATAACATCCATAAAACTGGGGTTGGTTGGTTGATAAATAAATAAAAATTCTAGTTAATAATGAATCTTTATTACAACGAAGTAGTTAAAATAATATCATACACATTTTTAAAAACAGTAGAATCTTTGCCTTTAATTTTATTTTTTAAGTTAAAAAAATTAAGTTATCAACGCACATTTTTGAAATTAGATAAAGAAAAGTTATGAGTGGTGTTCATTAAGTGGAAACAATGAAAGGGCAGTCATGCCTTTCCCCTAACACCAATACCTGGATTTTACTGACTTGTCTACCACTGTCCTTAAAATTGCAAATGACAGAAGATGTCCGTTAAATCTGAAGTCCGTAAAATCGAGGGTTTACTGTAACCATAAAATCGATTTTTTTTTTCCTCCTTTCGTCAGTAAGTAAATTACATTTTACTCTAGGTTTAGAAGTCTAATTACCAAAATCTCTCTGTGCATCCTTATGGAAACCATAAATGCCAAGTTTTAGCCTGTTCACTAAAATTGTTTCAGCTATAGTCCCACTAACAAACAGACGGTATTGGAAAAAAAAACTTTTTTGAACAAAGGGGGTCATGAAATGGTGACATCCATCAACATCTCGAATTCGTTTGTTTTTTTAATATTACAATACTTAGGCCATTTTCTCCGAGGGGTGGCAAAAAAATAAAAGTATATTTGAAGCAAAAATATGTTAAGTAAACGAAAGGAAAATGTGATTTCAAAAATAAACCTGAAAGAGTGTAAAGGAAGGTGAACGGTGGGAAGGGGGGCTGGCTCGTAATTGTGGCGTCTTGCGCGAGCCAGTGTAGTTAGACATTTGTGTTCAGTTGTCATGGTGACGGGACGGCCCGGCGGGGAGGGTAAGGGGGCAACAGCCCCTAGCGTGATCACGCGGGGTCTTGTTGAGTTCCTGGGTGAAGAGTGGAGTGGGGTGAGGTGGTTGAAATGTCAGGTTAGAGAGGGAGAGTAAAGTTCTTCGAGATAACAGGCGACGAGTTACACGAGCGGTCAAACTGATAACCGGGAGGGAGGAGAGAGAAAAAATAATTTCGTTTAGTTCGGTTGCTTCATTAACGTTAAAGATCCGTTGTAAAGAGCATTTTTTACATTTTTCTTGGAAAAGGGTTACATTATTTTATCTGCATCAACACGTGCATGTGGGCACATATCTAGTCTGGTTTGCCGGTGACGCAAAGGTCGAGACTAGAATCTCAGTTGAATGTAAGGTATTTCTAAATTCTTTTCGACTCTTCCTTCACACAAATGTGGATACATTTCCACTAAATTTTACCTTACTCAAACCTTGCTCAATCAACGTGAGCTAATTAAATGTAAATATCCCTAATGGATTGTAAAACAACGTTGTTTTATCTTATATAAATAAAATATGCATACGTGTATAGATATTAAAAGTGATGTCTGAGTGATCAAAAATAAAGTACAATAAAGTTTAATTGAATGTTGCGTGCCATTTCGGTTAGAATAATCTACTGTAGTTTTACAAAGACTTTGTTCAATCCCGGGCATAACCTATCTAAAATGAAAAATTATATATATTTTTTTATTCTTGTAGCTGAGCGTTTTGAATTAAGTGTGATTTTTTTCTAGATTTTGTCAAGCTTTTATGTTTTTATTTGAATTTAGTTGGAATATTACACATATGCATGGGAAATTAACCAGAGACCATTAACTTAGTGTGACAAGAGACCTGGTTTCAATTCTTTTGTCTAGGTGTAATTTTTAAAATATATATTCGAATGATTATCAGTGTACAGCCAAATATGTACCAAGAGATTACTTCCCACTCGATTGCGGAGTTTGGTTTGGTTGCACCCCCTTCCATGGTGCTTAGAACTGTGTGCCTTCTTTACCTTCCCTTTCCACTCAGACCTCATGCTATCATTGTTAAAAAATTTCCCCTTTGTTAAATGTAGAGGGCTGTATTATTTATTATTTAATATTGTTTGAATATAAATATTTGAATACTTAATAAAAAAAAATTCTAAAATATCTTCTTAATAGGTAACAGTTTGAAGAAAAGAATTAAAAAGGATAAGATTGGAATAAATGTATGGAATTAGTAAAATCAAAATGTACAACAAAGCATAACTTTGCACTATATTTACATAGCCTCTAAAAAATGGTATAACATACCGTTTTACACACACACACACAAAAACTGAAAAAAAAATGCTTAAAATTATTGAAAAACTGCGGTGCCTTTTATCTAAAATTTCTTTCTTCGGTACTTTGATGTAGCAAATGAATCGATAATCAGATTAAAATATATATACAGAGCTTTCTCGTTTTCAATACCCAAATAGAAAGTCCAGTGAGTCGCTCCGGAGACATTGATTATACTTCTAAGATAACTATTTTAATAGCTTCAGTTTTGAAAACAATTTCTCAGCTGTCGCAGTCGTCACATGCAATGTGGTGAGTAAAACGTAAGCTGTACAAACCTCGGGGAAACTGTCAGACAAAGCTAAATTTTGACAAATAATGTATTCAGCCAGTTGATTGATATTTTTGGCGTTTTTTAATTTATATTCTCATGATTGAACGGAAGCGCAGGATTTGTTGTCGGAAAGAATATCTATTATATTGGTCACTTAAACATTTTGCTAAAGGGTAGAATTCATTTATCACTAAATACTGTATGTCATCATTTTGGAACCCAAAACCTCAAATTTGGTTATTACTAGTCTGAAGGAAATTAGAATCTCCGACACTTTAAAATAAACCTCTATTAAAACTTATTTTCACTATCATCGATACTTCCGTGTTGACCTAGTTCGTCACATTGATATTTTTACACGATAGTTTCTTCTTTCTGTAGAGACATTTTCATCATCCCATCAGCATATCCAACGGGGATTCAAGCCCCGATCTCCAGGTTACTGGAAAGCCAGCCCAGACGAGCTAGATGCCTTAGCCTGCGCATCCATCAATGTGGTTATTGTTTGATGAGTTCTATAATGTAGGTTATGACATTATATCAATGTTTTTATTTATATTCCACACAAGATGACAAGCCTGACTTTGTTACCTGCCAGCCTTTCTCGTATCGGCCTGAAAGTTCTGTGTATTGACTATTTTTCTAGCAATATATATATATAATTTTTTTATGTAAACACATAGTGTTGTTATAGCACTCACATGTGTCGCTCCATACGACGTCATTGGGAGCTTTCGAACAACAATATAAGGAGGTGTTGCATCAGTAGCCATGTTTATAATTTGTTTAGAATAAACATAGCATTTTTCGGTCATTTGATCAATTCCCCTGGATGTTTTGTCGTCAGGAGATTGACAACATTTTACACTTAGGGGCAAGTTGATCCAGTCAAGCTTAGTTTTCAAATGTGATTCTATTACCCATATTATTTTAGAGAGCTGTATCGGTGGGTATGGGGACCAGACGTCAATCTTGTCTGGTTTTGATGGTGATGAGGTGGTCAGGGCTCGAATCCTTAGCAGGATGTAGTGAGGTAGCTTTTACCTAAATAGTTTCCCAATCTCCATCCACGCAAATGTGGGTATCTTTCCTCTAATTCAATTATCCTTTCCTTCTTAGTCTAATTAAATGGAGTTTTCCTGGACAGGACGTGCTTAAGAAATACCAACATATTTTTAAGCTAAAACCAAAATGGGTAAATGGGTATTAAGACGTAGTACACAAAACCAACACAACGAATAACAAATAAACAAAAAGTTAAGACAAATATATTTCATTTCAGATTTTATCAAGTTCTATGAGATTCGTAAAAAAACAAAAACGAATCATTTCAATTAACTGGGACGTTTACATTTCTTGGCTTATCTCAAACTTTCTTTATTGAGAATTAAAAATGTGCATTTTAAAGGCTTGTATTCGATAATATAAGCTAAAAAAAATGTTGTCTGTCAAGAAAATCTCGTTGATTTGTAGACAACGTTAATGAATATTTAAACGATAACTTTTTTTAAAAAAAAGTATTTAGTGTGAGTTAGTTAAAGGGGGGAAAAGTTTTGTATTTTTTATAAAATGAATTATAAAATAACGTCTTATAAATTTGGAAAGGCACCACAAAACAGTTTTAAGTAAAAGTTTGGTAATACTATAAATATTTATTTTTGTTCAAGCTGACAGAACTATAGCTGAATTCCAAAATTACCCTCTTAGGTGGTCTTGTAATAGAAATAGTAAAAGCAGAACACAATCAATTTGAATAATGAAAAAAATAACTAATTGAGCACGTTGGGCGCCACTCCCAATGTCTAGGATGGTGTGCTCAGGAACATTACTGGATTGTACAATGTAACTAATCTTAAATTATAATAAAATAAAATAACAATTATTGATAATTGTGTGATGTTATTATTATTGTGGTTTCTTTCTGAGTCTAGATTCCAATCCTACCTAATAAGGCATGCCTCCTAAATTATAAAAACTAATAAAAGTATTGAGAAGCAATACTTGAAAGAAAAAGAAAAAGAAAATGAGTTTTACATTGAATTATAATGACTAAAGCAAATAAAGGGTCTTTTAAATTCTTAGTAACACGATGAATATTAATGATGAGCTTGATCTCACTCAATCATGTAGTCTGACGATTTCATGTACTGATAGTAAATTTGTATTATTATTCTCTGTAGTTTGTTCTTTATCATGTCTACATAAAACGCCCAATAATCCTTTCCTGATAATCAGCTCCTATTTTTCATGCTTTTGGATGGCCGAAATTAATGATTCACTATATATTTTTTTCAGTCCTTCTTCCACACCAAAAGGAAACAACTTCAACAATCACCCAAACATGTTATTTTGTTTTTATTTTAAAAAAAAATTATCTGGCCTTGGAGAAAGAAATGATATAAACTTCGCGCATAACATTTCGGAAACAAAATAAATCAAGATTGAAATAGTTCCGAAAGCCAACACTCTTTAAAGCAGATAGGTTAAAATCACCTACAAAAATAGTAATAAACATGGCATGTTGGCATTTCATGAATTAAAATAAAGAAAGAAAATATATTACAATGAAATAAAGGTAAGTAGGTTATATATATAAATTAATATTTTAATTGTAAACAAATATATAATTAATATTTGAAGCTTTAGGAGTTGTGATTGAAATTTCAAACAATTAAATATTGAAGTTGTCAACGTTATTACATAGTTGAAAGTTTGAGTCAACTGACTATTAAATTTATATTTTAAGTAAATATTTAAGCAAAAATAACATCACAGTCTCAGATGCTACTCTCGCAATAGACTGGCTGGCGATAATGGATATATCGAGGTTCGATCTCAGTTGGGTACAGTGAGGGCGGTTTTCCTTAAGATGATTTACATTCTCCCTCCATTTAAATGTGGGTGCACTTCCTCTAAATTCAACCTTACTTATCTCTAACACATTATATTAATTAGTACATAGGCGTATAGCCCGAACAGGTAGTAAGACGCGGTGCCAAAACAAGTTCCAAAGTTATCGACTTACATGCACAGCCATGATTCGGGAGTTCAGAAGGCCATCGAATTCCGGCCGGGCACAAAAGAAGTAGTTTTCATCATATAGAAAATATGTTAAAATTCACCTTCCCAAGCCCATATCCTTAAATTAGTGAATACGTGTAACATTAAAATAATTTGCTTAGAAGCACCAAAGCAGAACGCTCCAAGCTTGTATGTGCAGTTTTTTGACCCCATACACAGGGTGTTTCCTATATATATATATAATAACTCAGAAGGAAGCTTCCGAGAATCTATCATGTGTCAGAAAATGATTAGGTGAAACCTTTTTTAGAAAATACAATGGTGTTGTATTTCTATCACGTCCTACCACCCGTCCGCATTTTAATTACACTAATAGGGCAGGGACAAGGAAGGAATAATTTAGACTATATGTATCGGCATTTTCACATCCAGCAGGATTTGTACCCTGACCTCCACCTTAAAACCACACTAGATGATCCTAATATAATATAATTCACGTGTACACCCGTATCGGTGAGTAGAGTAATATGTTACAGTGAAAGAAAGATGAACTTAAGATTTTTTTCTAATATCACTTTATTTCCTATAGATTGAACCATCTGCGTATACCCATTAACTGCTCAGAATGGACAACTTTTACTTTCATTGAGGGAATTAATGTGGAATTTCTAAGTAAATGATCATATCAGGAAATGATTAACAAGTTACACCGCAATTTTCATAGGAATACAAACATCTGATTGGATCTAATATCACGTATTCATACGTCAAGATATGTTAAATACTGATGACACTAATCATAGATATTTTCACAGTCTATAAAATAACACCAATAATATGGTAAGACCACAAAAAATAAGTTTTAACTTTTGTTTAGTCATACTAACTGTTCAGATTATAAGCATATTTACTAATCACGATAGTGAGTTAGAAATAAGTGAGGTTTAAATTAAAAGAAGTGTACCCACATTTGCGGAGAGGGTAAAAACATTTAGGAAAAACTATCCTCAGTACACCTGACCGGGTTCAAATCCCGATCTCCCTGTCAGCGATAGTCCAGTCTATTGCGAGAGTCATGCCTTGAACCATGCGGCCACCGAAGCAGGTAACTGTTCTGTCTATTGGACTGTAACTCAAATATTTTAAGCCCTACATCCAGTTTATCGTTAGTTAATATTACTGTGATAGGGAAAAATACGATTTCACTAATGATAAAACTTTCAACCAAACTTGGAATTGAATTTAGGCCCATTAGCTTAGTAGATAGATACTTTATCAACTGAGCTCAAGTATCAACTTACCCAACGTAAGCATTTAATCAAGCGATTAGAGGCAAATTTTCATACATTTTTCTTAACACCGTTTAGTGAACCCTCCTCGGTGGCGTAGTTAGCTAACGCGCTAGTCTTGTTGAGCTTGACTGCCGAGGACGGGGAGATAGAGGTTCGAATCTTGGTTGGGTGAACTGTGGGTGGTTTTTCCTAAATTGTTGTCCACTCTTCCTCCACGCTAATGCGGGTTCCCTTCCTCTAAATTCAATCTCCCCCATTCCTAATCCATTAGCGTAATTAGTACTTGAGCGTATAACCCGAACGGGTAGTAAGACACGGTGCTAAATAAAAATAAAAAAGTTTAGTGAACTAACGAACATATTTTGTAAACACACAGCATTTAAGCGCGAAGCAAAAGACCTATATAAATATTTCCCTTTTTTTTACCTTGATTTATTTATATCTTATATATATTTAATTACATCTTGTATGTATGAAAAATAATATATATTTATTTAAAATATAATATCTTTAATCTGTTAAATATTTAGTTCATCTTTTCTACGTCGTGAAGAACACTTTCTCAAAAGATAAAAAAAAAAGAGTGAAGTTAATGATGCAACAAACTTTTTCTCTCTGTTTCATATCGTTAAACCTTGTCTCTCTCTCTATTTACCAATATTTCGCTTCCCGTTTTTGCCTCCAATTCTCTACCTAGCTTACTTTCTTAAGAGCCGCCTTTTTTTATATATATAAATCACAACAAAGTTAAAATGATAAAAAACATGCAATTTTTAAATCGAACTCACATAAGTTAGTTGAAGCGCTTTAGCGTTTTATTTTAATAACAAGTTTACTTTATTGGGATATATTGAGAGAACAAAATGTTGAGGTCATAAACTTTGTAGCAACCATCTTCGTGCTAGATTCGTGGTTTCTGTTTGTTTAGTTCCCCCTCTAGTGGTCAAACTGCCTAAGGCGTCACGCTCCCAATGAACTGACTGATTGCTGCTGATGAAAGGTTGAGGTTCAAATCTTTACAGTAATGGTTGCCAACCAGTGTGCCGCGGCACTTTAGCATGACTAGGGATGTGAAAAAAGTGTTGATATTTTACTAATATCGATACGTTCCTTTCGATACTAGTATTTTTACTTGATACGTTTACTGATATTAGTACTCACACTCTGGTATCGGATCGGTATTAAAAGAAACAACTTTTTTGTCACCACCACTCATGCTTATATTAGATGTTTACTATGGTTAAAGAAGAGTCCAAAATAGATTGAAAAAATATACTAATCATATTTAGCTATTAAATAATTTCCATCAGCTACATTTTCATAGATATTTTTAAGGCTGGTACGGTAAAAACTTTTATAATATCCATCATACAATACTATCTATCATACCTTCCAAGTTACAACACATAACATAGACGCGATAGACTTAGGTATACCATAATATGGTTAAGTCATTTTAATTTTCAATGTTCAAATAAATATGAAAATATAATTATTACTGTGCAAAAGTTGAAATTATTACTCGATAAAAACAATATTTTTCCAGAATAAAATCTCAATACTGATACTTACTGTTATCGATAATTTTCGTTTGATACTAATACGGTATCGATATTTTTCTCTCGATAATTTTATTTCGACACCACATTCCCTTAGCATGACGCGTAATTTTGGAGATGCGCTGCCAAAATTTCCCAAGGTTTTAATTTAACAAACTATCTAGTGACAAATACAGTAGAGCATCGGAAATCCGGACGTCAAAAATCCGGAGCGTCGCAAATCCGGATCGGTGGTGAGAGCAGGTAGGGGAGGTAGTGGAAGGTGTCCTTGAGAGTTCAATGATTTAGCCTGTCGCCTCTCCTTGGTCACGTGCTCGGCTTAGTTCTGTGCTATCATTTACAAGCTTTACAGCAGTGCTATAGTTGCCTTGTGACGTTTTAGTGTGCGAGTTAAAACGGTACATATTTTTACTTTGTTAATCATGTCATCATTATCAAATAAAAGGAAACATACATTTTTATATATATAGGATAAGTTATAAATTTTACAAAGACTGTCTAAAGGGGAAAGTGGTGCATCTCTCGCTAAAATATATGGTGTGGGAACTTCAACCATTAGTGACATTAAAGCAAAGAAAGACAGTTTGCAACGTTTTGCTTCAAAACTAGATTCTGAAGAAGGTTCACAGAAAAGATAAACCATGCGTATGTATACAGTTATTGAAAGCACATTTGAAAATCCGGACAATTCAGTAATCCGGATGGGTCCCGGTCCCGATCGATCCGGATTAACGACGCTCCACTGTATTACTAATAGTTCCGGTGTTAAGTCTACGAAAGTGTTATAACAATAGATCGATAGTTATTTATCTTTCGGTTTCACTTGGAATGAAAATTGTGACCAAACAGTTTATATCTATATCTTTTTTGGAGAAGCTCTGAGCAATAAAACAACGGTACTGAGCAAAATGAAGCAGCATTTAACCATCAAACATCCCGGTGTATTCCAAAAACAATCAACATAATATTTTTAATGTATTTTAAAATAACAACCCAAGGCAGCAACCAAAATGGGGGGGAGGGGATTTGAAATTTTAGATAGTTCACCTGAGGCTTTATTCAAAGCTATAGATTTGATCGCAAAAAAACGCGGATTGACATGTTATTGGCGAAAATGTAATTGG
Organism: Timema shepardi; assembly: GCA_902151425.1. Taxonomy (NCBI): domain Eukaryota; kingdom Metazoa; phylum Arthropoda; class Insecta; order Phasmatodea; family Timematidae; genus Timema; species Timema shepardi. The sequence continues at coordinate 386,554 of CABFVX010000146.1, read as the reverse complement.
GTCGTCTTTTCAGGTTATTGTTGAATCGATGCTCGAAAAAAATAATCTAGAGAGTAAATTTCAAAAGTGCGTTTGTACAATAGTACGATTGGCCGACGTAGTGATGAAATGTCTAAGAAAATCAGTTAAAATGTTGTTGAAAAAATTAAAGTAAACAGGAAATTTGCTATGCAAGTATATGAAAACACCGATTGCGGAATACACTTATTTTCAACTGCAACTAATCATTTTAAATTCATCCCAATATAATAGGAAAATGACCTGATTCAATGGTCACATAGTCTAAGGCGTCATTTTCATGTTATGCTAGACTGCTGATGACATTGGAGAGATTGGGGTTCGAATCTCGGTCGGGTGTACTGAGAGTTTTTTTCTAAAATGGTTTTCTACTGTCCCCCTAAGCAAATGTGAGGACACTTCCTATAAATTAAATCTTCCTCATCCCTAACTTATTGGTGTAATTAGTACATATACGTACAACCTGAACAGGTAGTAAGACGAGGTGCTAAAATATTGTATTATATTACGTCTTTATACAAGTGTGCCGTGAAAATATTGTATTCAACTAAGTGTGCCGTGAAGTGAACAAGGTTGGGAACATCTCCTTTACAGGGTATATTTTCCATCTGTTCTCCGTACAATGTGCTTTACAAATGGTCCAGGCTATCCGCATGTGTATTCTAAGGTAAGAGAGAGGAAGAAAGTAGAATTTAAAAGAACGTACCAACATTTGCGTGGAGGGAGAGGGTGAAACCATTTAGGAAAACCAACAACAGTACATCGTACCGGAATTCAAACCTGAACTCCCCGTCGCCGGAATACCAAGCTATTTGAGGTTGACATTTGGTCCACGAGCCTACTGATGTGGGTTAGTGCCCAATCAACATTAAAGTCATTCGACCAAAAATATTTTATTACACAATTTTAACAAGTGTATAGTTTTAAGCTATAATTGGTGATTCATTAATTTCAAATCATTACATTTAATGAGTTATAAGTTAGAGAACGTTTATGCACATTTAAATTTCAATCCCATACATTAACTATTTTACTTTTAATGTAATGATCTAAAATCATTGACTTATTAATTAATGCTAATAATTATACACTTGTTAAAACTGTGCAAAAAAATATTGATGATCGAATGACCTTAAAATGGTCGCACACGCTTTCTTTCAATTTCTGAAATTTGAAAATACGTCAAACCCCTTTTAAAATAGCAAACGACAGTAAAGTGTTTTTTTTCTCTCAAGCCTCTGCTTTGTAGCCTTGAAACTTGTATAATTCGACAATAAGGCCTAATCAGGATTAATGAAAACGGTTTTTATTAGCTTTAAATCTAATTGAAAGAGCACTCTCCAATTTTCTTGTAATTATGTGCTGATATGTCACCTGTTCTTTGAAAGTACACGTAATGAGATTAACATAACAGTCATGGGCTAAAAACTCTTGGTTTATACTCAACAGCTTTTATTAAAAAAAAATTTATATGAATTATTAGAAAGTTAAGTCAAAAGAAAGTTAGTGTTAGTAGAGTACACTAAATAAAACCGTACCGTAATTACTGTATTTAACATTACAATCATACGTCATTGGTGGAACATTAAAACGAATCGTGGGAAATTGTTCTCCTTAACCCAAAGGAAGTAATAGATTCACAAGGATTATTGTTTTATTTGAGGTAAACGAATTAAGCTCCACATTTATACTGTACCCTCCGGTCACACCATAGAAAATGGATAAGTATAGAAACGCCACTTTGATGTTTGCAAGTATAACCACACCGCTAGCGCCCACGGAGATAGTGCCGTAAACTAAAAGATTCGAAGCGGGACGTTATACTTGGAACACAAAGCATTTTGTATTGCGGAAAGTTAATCAATCAATTCGTATAGCAAATTCAATCAAATATAACTAGATCCATCATTTTATAAGTAAACCACGCAATAAAATGTAAAATCTAGCTAAACTCCTTTAAAATAAACAACAAATTTCTTACAAAACATTAATGGAGAATTTTACATAGACTTCACAACTCCTTTTTTCAAGGGATTCACGTCCACGCATGCGCATTCCTCTGTGACGTCATTGTAAGCATCTCCCAGCGATAATGCCCCAAACTAGTTTACGGGATCACCTAATCCAATAAGAGTGCCCATCCTATGGGTTACACTGAAAGGTAGCAAGATTATATTCATTGGTTTCACTATGTCATGGTCTATAAGATAGAGTCATGTTGTGATCAGTCAAAGTAAGATTGCTCCCTTTCAGAGTAAAATGTGTCTGCACTGCTTGCTTAGCTTGCTTGGTTCCACTTTTGTGTGGATCACCAGATTATTTTGGTTTATTTCTAGATCCGTGTTTTACTACCCATTTGAGTTATACGCTTATGCACTAGTTACAATAATGGTTTAAGGGATGAAGGATGCTATATTGAGATAAAGTGTACCTGCATTTGTGTAAATGGAGTAGTGTATAACCATTTGGGAAAACCACCCTCAGTACACCCGACCGAGATTCGAACCTCAATCTCCCCGTCATTGCCAGCCTAGTCTAATACGAGGGGGACACCATAGATAATTCAGCCACCGAAGTGGGTTTAGATTAGTTTAGGGTTTAATCAGTCCAGGGTAAGATAGAGTACAAAATGGGTAAATGGAGTGTAGGCATATAGTAATATTCCCATAATAAGAAAAATATCTAATAGTTACAAAAACTATATTCATATATTCCTACGTCATGTTATTTGTAGTTGTAATTTTTATATATATAGTACCAGTACCTATAACATAATATGTACTAATAATACATTAAAATGTCATAAATGTTGACCGCAAAAAAAAATTGTGATTGTATTTTCTAAAACATTCTTCCTACCATAATCTCACTAAACATTCTCTCGTTCACCGAAAAATAAAAATAACAAAATAAGTTAAAACTGTTTTAGTCATTTATCCCACCCTTACATCGTTTAACGGACTGGAATTACAAATTTAGTGCTAACACTCCCACATCCTACATGTTATGATAAAGTTGACTGGTACAAATAACTCCCCGTGGATTATTAAATGATGTTATTTCAACAAGTCTAATAACAAAACGTTTTGGGGGTTTTCGTGTTTACCACGCCGGAAAAAATAAATGGTACGACACAATCGCATAAACTTTCTCATATTGTTCTCATATTGCTTCGAAGAAAATTTTCCAAAATGGGTTTTTAATAGATTACCCTTAAATAAGTTGTACTCATAAACCTTTTAAACCAAATTGTTCAAATTTATTTAACAAAATTCAAATTTAAAAAAAATTAATTGTTTTTCAGTTCCATAAAATCATGTGCTATTTGTAAAAATAGCGACGTATCATTACTTATTATGAAAAACAATTCGCATAGTCCCATTTTCAACATAATCTTCAAGGTCAATTTAAAAAAACATTTGAATTTTCTATAATTTGTTATAGCTAAGCTACCCTTAAATTAATTTATTTTAGATAAATAAAGATTTATTATTATTGTTATATAAAATAGTCTCCCGATACCAATTTTGAACCAAATAACTAAAGCCATTTTTTAAAATATTCAAACTTGAATAAAATTGTCATCAATAAACTACCAAAAGACCCAACCAAATTTTCTCCCCCAAACCAGTATACAGCTTTATTTGTCATGTTCATGTCAAACACTACCCGGAGATATATTTTAAGCAACATTTATAAAGCCATCATCAAAATAAATCGGATTTTCAAAAATCACTCCTCAGTCAATCACTCACTCACATGTTATCGAATTTTTACTCAAAACCAAGTTAGCGGGGTTATTGAAAAACATTTGAAATGCTTAGTAAGGAAAGTTTAAAAATATTAAGAAAAATAAAATTCAATTTTAAATTAATTTAAGTTATACAAGTTCTAGATTGACGTGAAAAAAACATAAATATGTAATATAATTATAAAATGTATGCACAATATTTAAATAATATTTGTAAAATATTTTGTAGTAATAATTATAAGTTATGATACATTTTAATCATGAATATGTTGAAATTGTAACAAACATCTTAAAATTAGGTACATTTTAAAATAGACATTTGAGTCAATTACACTTAAAACTAAGTTGAAAAAATCAAAGGATGATGTGACTATTCATGTATTGACATTTTATTTATTATTCTTGAGAAATGACAGAATAATTATTATATTTGAAAAGTAAAAATTGAATTTATTTCTTGGCTGTTGTTCCCTGTTCCTTGATTTCTGGCTGGATGGTATAATATAAAATTAATGAAAATTAATAAATTATAATGTTGAAATATAAATAAATATGAAACATATTTACCAGAAACTAAAATTATGTGCTTGAGTATCCCATGTCATGTTATTAAGGGAGCTAATAGAAGAATTACAATTAGTGTGTATATGAAGTGAAATAAGAACAATCTGGAAAAAAAAAAATATTAAGTCAAATATATTATAAATATAAGAAGGTATTTTGTATTGTGATGTTGTGCAAATGAGATAGTAGATAGGTATATTTTGAATCTATGTATTCATGATAATGTTATTTAAATAAAATAAATTATATGGGATTGAAGATAGAATGACAATAAAGGAAATGAAAAAAGTTTCACGTCTACTCGACACTGGCCTGAACAAGCCATTACAGGAATGGAGCATACAGGAATGAAAGATTTTTTAATTTTTGTGTATTGAGGGAGTTTTCTTAAAGTATTAATGAGTATTCAATTTTCCAAAAAATTTGTTCATTTAATATATTTTCATTGTTTAATAAAGTGGTTTGAATAAATATATTTTTGGCTGTGTTCATTGTTGTGCCTTTTGAGGTATTGTAAATTAGATTCATACCTTTGTTCATTGGGTTTGGTTTATGTCCTGACTGTTTAAGATATTTTTAAAAAAATTGACTTATTTCTATCGAATTTGAAATCACTCATGTGTTCAGAAAATCTAGTAGAAACTTGGCGCCCAGATATCCCCTATGTATACACTGTTACAGTCACAGGTGAGTTGGTATATGCCACGTTTTTCGTAATGGTTGGTTTTGTTTAGGTTAGAATTATAGATATTGTTTTTTATATTATTTTCGGTGCTAAAGGCTACCTTTAATTTGTGTTTTTTGAAGATATTGGTAATTCTATTAATTTCTTTCTCTGTATAGTTGAACTTGATCCATTTGGTTTTGATATCTTAATTTGAATTAGAATTTCTGAGAGTGGATTTGTTGGTAAGCTGTGATTTTTGTTTTTGAAGGATTCGGTAAACTAATGAATGGGAGTAACCATGGGAAATAGAAAGTTGTTTGATAATGTTGAGTTCATTTTTGAAGTTCTTTTTGTTGAGAGGTATATGAAGTAGTCTGTAGATAAGACCGTTGAAAGCAGCTCTTTTGTGACTTGTAGGGGGATTAGAAACATTTGGGATGATTGCATCAGTATGTGTGGGTTTTATGTATATTTGTTATTCAAAATTGTTATGTTTGTTTTTGGTGATATTAATATCAAGGTAGTTTATGTTTTTATTTACTTCATGCTCTAAGGTGAATTCGGGTTGTGAATGAATATTATTGAGATTGAGATTGAGAATCACTTCCAAGATATACATTCGGAACAAAACTGCTAGGGCCATTTTTTTAATATTTCAAATTTTTGAAAAATCAGTCAACAGTAAACTACCCATAAATGAGTTCTTACCCCAAAAACAAATATGCAGTGATATATTTTTTATGTCAAACTCTTCCAAGATCTAATTTGGAACCAAATCATTGGATATATTTGGTAAATATTTCAAGTTTTTTGAAAATCATTCATCAGTAAATTACTCTTCATCGAATGTTTGTCCGAAAACCAATTGTTTAGTACTATATGTCATGTCAAACAAATCCTATATATTAATTTTAAATTAAATTGTTGGAGCCATTTTCAAAAATTTTGGAACTAAACAAATTACTCCTCAGTAAAATGCCCTTAATTGAAGAGGTAAGGTAAAAAAAACAGGCTTTTGTTGTATAGCCATATAAAATTTAATATCAAGTTTGAGTAAGATCCTTCAAACTGTTTTGGATCCGTGGCCAGGGACAAACTGACAGACAGACATGTGGATGAGCAGATTTGTAAAATCCACTTTTTGGGTTCATATTCAAACAAAACGTAGAAATTGGTCATAATCTCGAGATAGATTATTTTCGCGATCACAATACTTTCTCTTGAAATGAGACAGTTAAAAAACCTACCGAAATACCCCTAAGGAAATGGTTTTACTAATTTTCTAACCATAAATACACGCTTGCAAACCTATTTTGCGGAGTAATCGATTTCCTGGTATCTATAAATATTTATTGCTAACAATAGGAGCAATAAAAGGTTCACCGAACATTGAGCTTCGAGGGTGCGTGATGTTCTATTCAAATGTTTAAAGGTGTTGTTAAATGTGGGTTGATGATGAAGCAGGATATTATGTTTAGAGTTCTGTGCAACTGGGTGGATGAATGTAGGTCATAAGTAGAGCCTAATGCATAGTAAAATATTTTATATGGTGGAGCGCCCTACCTCAGGGCAGGAGGACTAAAACATCGAGCTTATGGAGTCTGGTTTGTTGGTGGCGGAAAGGTTAAGGTACAAAATGTGTCTTTCCCTGAATAGTTTCCTACTCCCCTCCCCCTCTTCCCCCACTAGTGTTGGTACATTTCCCCTAAATTCTACCTTCCTCACCAATACCCCATTAGCGTAATAAAATAAAATCATCTATTCAGTTTTTTAACACATCCTCTTACTACTACCTGTTCAGGTTATACGAATATATACTAATTACGCTTGTGTGATAGATATGAGGACGTTTGAATTTAGAGGAAGTGTATCCGCATTTACGTAGAGGGAGGGTGATTTTTTTTTCCAAACCAACCTCAGTACATCCGACCGGGATTTAAACCCCAATATCCCTCTAATCGGCAGTGTAGTCTATTGCGAGAGTAACGGCTTAGACCATGTGGCCATTGAAGCAGGAGGGGTAAAAAAGGTCCTCGTCTTTTTCTCCGTCCGGACTAATGTTATGGGGATGTGTAAATTAGAATTTTATAGGAAATTCAAACAAACTTGCATGAAGAGAGGAGAGAAGGAAAACATTTTAAAAAAAGTGCACGGCGCACCGCACAGATTCTTTCCCATTTTTACCTTAAAATATACAGCTACTAAAAACTCAACAGATTTTTGAAATTAAATAATGGGTCTATACGTGGTTGTCGAAATACTACATCAAAGATCATAAATAAAATAGTATACACTTGTACTTTACATCCATTACTACTTCCACCCTGACCGCTCCACTTGCGATAAGGCAGCCTTGTGAAAGCCGTGATAAATATAAATACCGAGGTGTTGAATGGGCGTGCGTTAGTGACACTTATAGGGCTGGTAACGGGTTTGAGGCCCAGTGAGTTCTTTGAGGGCAGTTATCCAGTATCCAGCTGTGCTTGTCTGTGTGCTTTTATACAATCTCCTTCTTCAGCATTTCCTCTAAGATACCCTACTCATAAACCTTTAGATTTTGTTGGTAATAGCTAATAACTATTTTGTTAAACACAACTAATAAATATAATTTCAATTTCCTTTATATAGTGCTGGCCAATAGTCACAAGACCTATAACAGGCCAGCACTGAACAGCACACAAGTAATAATAATAATAATAATAATAATAATAATAATAATAATAATATTTAGCACCGCGTCTTACTACCAGTTCGGGTTATACGCTTTAAGTACTAATTACTCTAATGGATTAGAAATTGGGAAGGCTGAATTAGAGGAAGCGAACCCGCATTTGCGTGGAGGTAGAGTGGAAAACCATTTTGGAACCCCTCCCCCCAGTTGACCCGATCGAGATTCGAACCTCGATCTCCCCGTCCTCAGCAGTCGAGCTCAAAACGACAAGCGCGTTAGCCAACCACGCCACCGAGGTGGGTCAAACAAATTTAATTTTTGTGTTTTATATATATATATTTATTTATTTATTTTATTCGATTCCATCAAAATGTCTGCCCCCAAGGTGTTTTGGACCAATTAGGGTGTTCCACCCCCAAACCC
>CABFVX010000146.1:326928-375286 GCA_902151425.1 Timema shepardi | reverse complement strand
CCCCCCCCCCCCCCCTTTCAAGATTACCGTTATAGGGTTAACCAGATAGGTCAGTGTTTAACAGGGCTGTCCAATCTACAACTAACAACTATAGTACATCTAAGTATAATAAATAGATAATAAACCAGCGCTATTCTTCAAGCTTTGAGTACCAGTGAAACATAATGTGTAGTAGTTAATATGTTTAGTTTTTTTTAAGATTGAATTCAAAAGTTTTTATTTTCAAATCCAACAACGACGATAGTTTGACAGCATATAAGCTTATTCTACGAAGTGTCAAAAAAAGATAAATAATTAATGGTTTATTCTAAAAATAAATAAAAACGCAAGAAAATAATGATCCAAATAACCCCGGAAGCAAACTATTTTTCAATATAAAATAATTCTATTGTTTTCCAATAGAATACACTCAAACTTCTTGGTGATGAGACCAGAAGAATAAGCTATAGGTTAAAAAAAAAATTACTTCGAAATCAATAACTATGAGAGGGTAATAAGACCTTACAACGCAAATCCAATTATTTACATCACTAGGAAAAGTATGTCAACCTCACTTCTATTGATCTTGTAAAACAATTTTTTCAGCTATTTAAACGTTTAAAAATTACAATTTTTTCATACCAACTTACAGCTCAGTAGATCATTCAGTAAATTAGAAGAACTAAACATAAATAAATATGTGCAGAATAACTGCGCAGTAGCTTGAATCCTTATTTTGAATCAAATAGCCCCTTGATCCAAATAGCCCCACCCTACCATAAACATACTTATATCCCCGCAATATATATTCTGCACTTGCGCACTCATAATCATACTTCAATCCCTGCGCTCTATTTATATTCTTCACTTGCGCACTCATAAGCATACTTCAATCCCCGCGCTCTATTTATATTCTGCGCTCACGCACTCATAAGCATACTTCAATCCCCGCACTCTGTTTATATTCTTCACTTGCGCACTCATAAGCATACTTCAATTCATGCGCTCTATTTATATTCTGCACTTACGCACTCATAAGCATACTTCAATCCCTGCATCTTTTTTAAATTCTGTGCTTACGCACTCATAAGCATACTTCAATCCCTGCGCTCTATTTATATTCTTCACTTGCGCACTCATAAACATACTTCAATCCCTGTGCTCTATTTATATTCTGCACTTACGCACTCTTAAGCATACTTCAATCCCTGTGCTCTATTTATATTCTTCACTTGCGCACTCATAAACATACTTCAATCCCTGCGCTCTATTTATATTCTGCGCTTACGCACTCTTAAGCATACTTCAATCCCCGCATCTTTTTTAAATTCCGTGCTTACGCACTCATAAGCATACTTCAATCCCTGCGCTCTATTTATATTCGGCGCTTACGAACTCATAAGCATACTTCATTCGTTGCGCTATATTTATATTCTGCGCTTACGCACTCATAAGCATACTTCAATCCCCGCGCTCTATTTATATTCTTCACTTACGCACTCATAAACATACTTCAATCCCTGCGCTCTATTTATATACTGCGCTTACGCACTCTTAAGCATACTTCAATCCCTGTGCTCTATTTATATTCTGCGCTTACGCACTCATAAGCATACTTCAATCCCTGCGCTCTATTTATATTCTTCACTTGCGCACTCATAAACATAATTCAATCCCTGCGCTCTATTTATATTCTGCGCTTACGCACTCTTAAGCATACTTCAATCCCCGCATCTTTTTTAAATTCTGTGCTTACGCACTCATAAGCATACCTCAATCCCTGCGCTCTATTTATATTCTGCGCTTACGAACTCATAAGCATACTTCAATCGTTGCGCTATATTTATATTCTGCGCTTACGCACTCATAAGCATACTTCAATCCCCGCGCTCTATTTATATTCTTCACTTGCGCACTCATAAACATACTTCAATCCCTGCGCTCTATTTATATTCTGCGCTTGCGCACTCATAAACATACTTTAATCCCTGCGCTCTATTTATATTCTGCGCTTACGCACTGATAAACATATTCAACTTGTCCTCATATTTTATTTCCCGAACTAATTATTTTTTGATATATTATTTTTCTATGCACACGAAAAACCATATGTTGAGGTATGGAAAGCACTGTATACTCGTATTTGAAATGTAACTTTTAATGCGAAGTTAATAATTGTGTTTCAAAATCCTTAGCTGATGTCATATTTTTAATAGCAAGTTTGAATTCAGCGCAAGATAATTTTATGAGGAATGTATGGTTAGTAGGGCATAAAATGATTTATATTAAACCACGTTGATAATCTTATTTGTAAGCCGGTAATTACAACCTATAACCGTGGAAACACCGACCTAAGGTATTCATCTCATCTGGTCTTATTTGCCGGTGGCACGAAGATCGTGGATCGAATCCCTGGAGGTTGTACCAAGGTTGATTTTTCTAAATGGTCCTCCACTCTCTTTCATCGCAAATGTAAGTAAATTTTCCTCTATTATAGCTTACTCATGTCTTAACTAACTCGTATAAATATGTGGATAGACCGGGTGGATGGTAATACTGGGTGCAAAAATAAAATTCTGTCTTCAAATAAATAATCCTTAGTATCCGTTATTTAAATGAAACAAACAATTATATCAATTGTTCATATCTAAATAGAGATAAAGATGACTGCTCAAAAATGTTTTTTTAAACTTACGGCAAATTTATTAGTTTAGAAAATAACTATGATTGCCACGTCAAAATTACATCTAATTTTAAGGCATGAGGATAAAGTTATTTTAAATCTAAACTATTAAAACAAACACGTCATTTGAGATAATATTCTGACGGGGCTATTGGAGGAATTAAGATAAATGACACCCAAATAAAGATTTGAGCTTTTACAGGATGATTTGAACTCTGATTTCCCGGGTTCTATTTCAAATCCTGGCCCAGGTGTCATTTCTCTGAATATACAAATGTAAGACATTATTTTATTTCAAGCTATATAACTCCATGGAGTCGGCTCACATAAAAGCAATACAGACAAAGCAACCGGTGCAGATAATTCCAACATCTTTGGATATATTGTGTAATGTAATCAATACAATGAACTCTCCAGCCATTAATCTCAGTTTTCTAGACCAGAACCGCTGATTTTTCTTTCAAGTAGCTCCTTATTTGACTTCACGAGGCTGAGTTGACACCGTTCCAGACACACTTCTTCACAGAAATGTGGTATCGCTGGGGTTCAAACCTGGGACCTCTGTATCTGTAGCCAGGAAATCTGACCACTCGACCATAGAGGCTATATTTAAAAAATGATATAGTATATATTTTTTAATTTGATATTATAGTTTGTTATTTAATAGAACTATGATATTTTTATTTCTTTGAATACATATTAAATGGTTGTGCCGTTAAGAAAAAGGAAATTGGTTGTTGAAATGAGTTGTCTTGTTTACTCAAACGTCTAAATAGCTTGAAAATATTAATATACTGACAGGAGACTTGTAATAAACATTTCCATATAAATGACGTACCCAGGTAATTAAGTCCCAACAGATCCCAAACTGTTTTTATTAAAGCGTAAAACAATATTTGAATTCCCCTAACGACCTAGCATTCAAAAGTTATTTAATTATACATATATAGAATGCTCTTAAAAATTCAAATTAAAATATGTACACAAAATAGTTTCAACACAGGGATTTCCCTCCCTGTCCCCCAAATCAATTTATGGGTGAAATACTTGTTAAATTTAAAACCACTAAGACTAAAATATTATAATCAGGAATGTGCTAATCTTCAAAAACTTTGAATACGCTGTAAATGAACTCTGTATTAATTTCAGATAATTAGTATTTTTAAGAAGTTAATTCCAAAATGTTTATTTTGAAGGGGGCCATCTACAAGAGCACTGTAATGCATTGTAGACATATAAAATTCTCGTATTATTTAAAAAGTGTCTTAAAAAATGCTATAAATATATACCTGTTATATTTCAAGTTTTATAAGTCTTAAAAAATATAAAAAGGGGGCATTAGATCATTTTCTACGACATTTTGTGTGAAATGTTACAGTGAGAATGGTGAGAAACATAGATCTAGCCTTCCTCAAACAAGTTGTCATTTTTTATTGGTATCAAGACAGGAAATTTTAATTTATAATAGTATTGTTTTAATAATTTTGGAATTATAAAACATATTTCCATAAATCCGTGGGTGACCTGGCGGTCTAGGGGTAAGGTGTCAGACTTCTGTGCTGGCGGCCGGGGTTTAATCCTCGGTCCCGGCACAGATTTATCTGACTACCAAACCCTTCCTTCACCTCTGACAAGACATCTTGTGAAAGTGGGGAATGCCAGGCCTCCATCAGGTTCGGATTCCACGTTAAACTGTAGGTCCTTCATTTCATCTCACAATCACCCTACCATTACACATTAGCGTAAGTGCGTATAACTCGAACGGGTAGTAAGACGTGGTGCTAATAATAATAATAACATAAGCCCGCTGTTCTATGAGGATGCGCCGGTTCAATTAGGCAATGCTCCAAACACACTCATGTAAAATATATGTTCAATAACTTCTAGAAATAAAATAAAAGCAAAGATTATGCTAGAAGATTTTATTAATTCAGTCTCAATACCAACAAATAAAAAAAATCTCTTATTATTGTTATAGTATATATTCCACGGAATTATGTAAAAGTTTTATCCATGATAATATTATATAAAATAACTTTGCAAAAGTATTTATAAAGATATAATTAAAATGAATGAAGATAACTTTATCTGGAAATGACAAACACTGGTTAAGTTATTTTGCAAAGAAAGTACTGATATGACAAGATATGAAAAGTAAACGTCTAATAATATACTATAAAGTAATTACTCTTTCATCGTGTTTTGTGTTACAAATCTGCTTTACCCTTTCACTCAAAAGCAACTACACCGATTGAGCTGAAGTTTTGCATGGGCTTAACTCAAACTTTCGGTTTACATAAAGGCTAGTTAAAACAGCTTATACCACTTAACCCAAAACACTAAATCCAATCCCCTTCCCCTTAGCACCGCCATACGTATCTTCGGGATCGTTGGGTCTAGCGGGTAACCTTTCGTCAACAACCTCCCCACCCCCAGATGTATCTCCGGAACCACTGGGGCTATGACATCGCCCTTTTGGTGGGGGTCATGTTCCGGCAGAATAATTTCGGCAATAGAAGTGTCTAATCTATTTTCGAAATTATTGTAATCCACAAGTATGAGAGACTAACGGAAATTTCATTCATCTGTTTTTGCAACGGGTTAAGGCCTTATTTCTAATTAGCAGTGATTTTAACCAAAATCAACAACAGTTCTAGTATAAATAAATTTACAAGATATATAAAAATAAAAATCATAAAAAATTACAGATACGTGAAATATAAAAATAGTATGTACTTTTGTGTTAAAATTTAGTTGTGTGATAATGTGTTTTTGGCACCACCTGTTTAGACTATATGGATAATTAATAATAATAATAATAATAATAATAATAATAATAAATACTAAAATAGTTTTTTTAAATTTTACTATTAAATGTATGTGGAAATTTGATCTTCCCACGTTTCAGATCATAAAGCATTGCATGATGCTCACTTAGGGTACTATCAAACATAGCCTAGCATGTGATTTTCCCCTGACAATTTTAACCTAGAGCTGATAAAACAATTCAAAAACCTAAGCTTTGAGACATAAGTTGTTTTTTTATTTTAATAAGGGTCTTTAATAATTATAAGTATATCAGGTAGTGAAATTAAACATAATTGTGACTTACCCTGAAAATCCAGTCTTGACTTTACAAATTTAGAATACTGTAAATTATTATTATTATTATTATTATTATTATTATTATTATTAGCACCGCGTCTTACTACCCGTTCGGGTTATACGCACTTACGCTAATGTGTAATGGTAGGGTGATTGTGAGATGAAATGAGGGACCTACAGTTTAACGTGGAATCCGAACCATGGTGGAGGCCTGGCATTCCTCACATTAACGAGATGTCTTGTCAGAGGTGAAGGAAGGGTTTGGTAATCAGATAAATCTTTGCCAGGACCGAATATTGAACCCCGGCCGCCAGCACAGAAGTCTGACACCTTACCCCTAGACCACCAGGTCACCCTACTGTAAATTTAACTGGCCGTTTCAGCAAAGTGTCTTTTCAGATTTTCTTGAAATAATGTTGTTGTTTATTATTAAATATTGTGAAATTACTAGGCATAATTGTTTTAATAGTAATATCTATGTGTGAATAGATCAAAATGGTTTATTTTAAATAAAATACCGAGATTCAAGTTTATTAAATAAATAATGGTTGTTGGTAATATTCTCTTATTTTTAAATTGGAGAATATTTATTTCAACATCGTATAAAAACAGTATTATATTATACTAATGTGCTTTGATAGTTTTTAAAATTAGTTTAAAATTATTAGTCAATGAAATTGCAACCCCCCCCCCCCCTTAATATCTATAAGGTGAGAGAGGCAGTAAGTTAGGTAAGGAGTTACCTGATTGAACATAATAATTTTATTGAATGAAAAACAATAACAAAGTTATGCAAACATTCGGTACTGCGTGAAGCACGCCTTTCCGTCCAACACGGAAATCAACTACATTAAAAGGTAAACAAACACGTTACCTCCTCAAGACTAAATGACATTACATTAAACCCATCAAAAGGTACGGCCCGGGATATCAGTGACATGGTCTTTGGTTTCTGGTTCTCTGGTTACTTCGCTAACTCGAATAGTTCCTACCCCAAGGGGAATGGTATAACTGGTTACTCTTGCGTTACAGTTACCCACCCTAGTATAAACATATAACTTCCTTACAGACGCCCGTAGTAAACGTGACGTCATAGCAATGTCGCAAGGCCACAATGTAATAATAACCTACGTAACATATCAACTCTTGAAATCTGACTTGGCGAACAAAGTCGAGCTCAGATACCACTATACTTGAAATGAACATAAGCCGGGTTTTGAACCCGGGACCAGACAATCTCTGGTTAAAAACTAACATTGGCAAAAATATAAATTAACGATAAATAGTGTTCAGACCCTGAATATAAGTGGTGGCGAAAGTGACGGTCTAACTTCCAGCCGCGATAAGCGCGTAGCATTTTCAAACTCCAATTCAAAATAGTTTAGTAACAAAGGCCAAATAGTAATTTCGAAAGAATTCCCCCCATGACGCCGAAATAGTAATTTTGGTAAGATGATAATATTCCCCGAGACCAAGTCGCCGTCCTCACCTCTTGTCCTCAAGCCGGTGGGGTAGTAAGTGAAGTGAGATCCCGGTACCACTATTATATATACGAAATACAACTCTCAGAAAGGGGGAGAAATCGAAGGAAGGGAAGGTTGGAGAACATCACAAACAAGGGGGAAGGGGAAGTTCGGGATGGGCGTCGAAGCGTCTCGAAGCTCCGCGAAGGCGGAAGCGGAACTCTTCTTTCCATTTTCTTTGCTGGCCGAACACGTGGTCGAGCTCCGCTGTGGGCAGGCCTAGGCGCGGCTTCAGTCATTTTGTCGTATTTTGCGAGAGCGGCGGTCGGTGGTCGAGCTAGTGGTGCGTGTTGACCTTGTGAGAGCGGGCTGTCGCAGTTGGTGAGTGTTATTACAATGTAAGTCGTTACAAAATTAAATGGGAGAAACGAGCTAAAATGAACACTTTTGTCAAAATATTTGGCTAGATAACCAGGAAGAAGTATTTTCCTGTAGGTGCTTATTGTCTGATAGCTAGGAGATAAACTACCAACAGCCATCTCATCATATAATAAAATGTATTAAAATAAAACACTATAGTGAAAAAATGTATTTATGTGGAACAAGAGAAACGTTATCAAATTAATAAGAAACTAATATACACTCGAATAATAGTAAACTCTTTAACTCAATACAACATACGCCACTATGTTATCAAACCTTGATTCTAATTGTCAGAATATTCACATTTTTTTAAAGTTATAGAAAATAATTGTGTAAATGCTATTAAGGCAAGTAATACATTTTTTCAAACAGTGTGATGGTGTTCGTTTATCTCCACCCTCACTTTCCTAACCCCCCCTAACCCCAACCAGTCTAAGCTGACAAACCAAGAGCCAGTATTCCAATCTGTGTTTTTAAAACTTATTATCATTGTTCTCTTGTTTTGTAGGTGGCCTTGCTACGCTCTGTGAGTGGTGATGCTGCCCCTCCCCAACAGATGGCAGTCCCATCAGGACCCACCGCCGGTAAGGCCAATTTCTACGAGCTATTCTTTATTTACCCTCTCGAATGCATATTTGAATTTTGGCTTATAATATAGTCATTTTATCTATGAAACTCAGGGAATGGGACTTTTCTCCTTCATATGTTTTTACTATTCCTGTGTAATTTTTGAAGGCGTGTAAATTATCTACTAATAATAATTTTGGTTTATCGTGCCTTTACTACCATAAGGGATACAAGTATTCAGGATTTGCACTCATACCGAATCCCAACCTAGCAAACCAGATGCTGGTGCCAAAGCTTAGCTAGGGGTAGGGGGAAGGGTATTTGGGGATTTAAACACATATCTCTCCCACCCCCCGTTATTTGACCAAAAGACCTTCCTTATTTAGGTTTAAACAAAATAAGAAAATATTATTTCGCTTGTTACTACCATTCTAATGTTTAGGTACGTTTTTAAAAATATTTTGTCATTGTGTTTATTAGTCTGGCAACAAAGCTGGGTATACTAAGACGATACACTGATAAAGGAAATGGAAGTATTAGTGAGTGTGGGGAAAGCTGGGGAAGTTGGTAACTATTCGACAGGTAGTTCCGAAAACACTTCGCAAATGAGTCTGCGAATAAATAATGAATGGGAGGGTAGGTATAGGATGATGTGGGGATGGTAGTGCAGTTATCAACCCCAAACTGATTGTAGTTTGTGAAAATATAGAGAAAATCCGTTTGAAACCAGCATACCAGACATTTTGCAGTCAAAATTGGTAGCATTTTACTATTCTATTAGTATTATTTTATAGGTATTAATCATAGATTACTGTATAGTTTCTCTTTACATTGCCCTACTAGAAGAGATGGATCTGGCCCAGTAAGAAGGCCACCATCGACTACCCCAACGCCTCTCAACCCCCTACTCCGACTCCTCCGCTACCCGCTCTCTCTAATCCTATATTTCCTCCCCAGTGCACCTATTTTCCTACCCCTGGCCCCTCCACAACTCCAAGAACCCATAATAGTATTTCCCTACGAATGGTGATGTAACTCTTCTTCTTTTCACCTCATTATTTGGAATAATGGTGAATTATCCCCAGACACAACCCCCTCCCGTCCATCCCTACGCCTCTCTAGCCTCTCTCTATTAGACTACGTGAACAAGTAACGTTAAATTCCCCTACACAACTACAACTTCACTGCAGCATTAGCATCTCCAACTTCAACCCCACACCTTATGGCTCCCCTCTCCACCAGCCCCGACACTACGACACTCAGAACCCCAAACGGTAAATTCCCTGTGAATGCTGATGCCACTATCTTACGCCAGATTTATCCCATCCTCTTTCCACCCCAGCCCTCTCTAGCAATTCCCCCAACCCCCACACCCCATTCCCCCTACGCCCAATTTCCCTACATCCCATCTCCCTACCCCCAATTCCACTACATTCCATCTCCCTACACCCTATTCCTCTACACCTCATTCTCCCTCTTAGCCCCGATATTCCTCCCTTCCAAAAACTTTTTCTATCCAACTTTATAGATCCGTTTGCATACATTAAAAACATTACCGTCCTTAATGCATTATATTAAAGGAATAATGGACTAAGATGAATAAAAGTATATACATTTTAATAATATTGTGTAAAGCTAAAAACTTTTTTACACCCAACTCCATCACTTCTTATGTATACACTATTAGCGTTAAGGACATTTTAACACCATCTTAGAGGAAAAATAATCTAAGTCTAATAAAATTATATTTATTTATTCAATACACACGTCAAGCGAAAACTTTTTCTGACCCACTCAATTGATCCTTACTCGTACTTTATATGTTTAGAGGACAGTCTATTGATCCTTTTGTATACATTATAAATACTTAGAGAAAAGGTGGGCTAGGGTGAATAAAATAATATAAATTTAATCACTATTCGCTTAAACTTAAAATCCTTGCTGTCTAACTTTATTAATACACATTATTTCCAAATTATACTATCCTTTACTCTTATCTTAGAGGAATAAGGACCTAAGACAAATAAAGATATACACAATTTAAATATTTATTTTAGGCCCATTATATAAATTTTAGGTTTTAGAAAAGGGCAGTGTAACCAAAAAACGCCCCCCTCCCTAACCCTAGCATCTCCCTAACCCTCTCCCTCCCAAAAATCCCCTCCCTTACATGTTTCAGCAATCCTGCTGGCATTGCAACGGTTAACTACTTGAACCCATAACGGTAAATTACCATCCCAATCCAAAACTCTCACTCACCCCTCTCCCCCATTCCCGATCCTTCTGCTGATGCAACTTATTTTTCCTGCACACCTCTTCATCAGGGTGAAGAAAGGACCCTTCACATGCCTCGGGGCAGTTTCTGACACGTATTCCGACCGCACTCTATCCACTGTTGACATCCTACACAGCACTGTAGGAGGAAATCAAGATGATGACGAAGTGTGCTTGATCAGACAAACTCTTTTAAGTTTTTTAAATGTACAATTTATTTCTGTCTTCCACTCTCGGCAACCTTTACCTCCCTCCTATCTAGAGCCCTACATTTAATCAGGGGGGAGGAGGGAGATAGGGAGAGTAAGAAAGGGGAGAGAATTGGAAGATAAGGGAAATGGGTAGAGAGAATGAGATTGGGGGAGAGAGAGTCGGAGGATATGGAGTGTCAGGGTTAGGGGGGGGGGGGAGGCATTGCTGCTATCTCTTTGACACATATGTTTCTATTCTTATTCTATCTTATTAATTGAATGAACTAATTATTAATTATATGAATACATTTATTGTCATATTTTTATTTACTCTAATATGGCAACATCAGTATGCTATCCAGTTTTCAAATAACAGACTTACTATGAAAATCAGAATTTATTCAGGGAACAAACAAATCCAACCTTCCCCTACCCCTTATCCTTCTACCAGAGATTGGCTACCATTGACCTAGCTGCATTCTGTATAATAGAGGTGTAAAACTAACGAACAAAATAAAGAAAAATTATTAAAAAAGATATAAATTAATTAAAATTCAGCAGCGATACCCCTCATCCCGCCTTAATCAATTTGTGCTAGAATATTTTCCCCCTTCCCTTCTATTTATCATAATATTGTTTGAATGTTCAAAGTGATTTGCAGACAAAGTGGCCCCAAATATCACAAAACTATAAAAGTGATTATTTTGTTAATCACTTATTTAAAAATATATATTCTGAGTAATGGATAAAATATCTAGATGTTTATTCTTCATTTATAAATAATTAGTAAATTAACTAATTATTTAAATAGTTATTTTTCTAAACACTAAAACATTTTGAAATGCTCCCCTAGGATCACCTTAGCTAAGTGATTCAAGGAATTACGAGATTAATCTCCATCAAGGATAAAAGTGTGTTGGTTTTATTTCACTTAGTAGGAAGCTAACGGCCCGAAGTCGGGCTGTGTTTGTGCCGTATTTAATTTAGAACAAAACAAAAATAGTTAGCTCAAGGCTAGCGTGTCAGATTAATAAAATCACCTTTGACACGATAGGACAAATATCGGCTTGATGAAGGGGAGATAGTTTCCTACATAGGAATAATTTCACTGTGTCTTTTTTTTTCTTTAAATGCCACTATTTCTGGTGGGTTTTTTCCCCCGATTCCAATTTTTGAGTTTTAAACACGATTTCTCAATTATAAATTCTAATTCCATAACATTTATAATTTCAATATTTTCCCATGCACCTTATATCAAAAATGTAATTTATGTATATAGCATGAATCTAAAGAAATGTAAAAGTGCAAAAAAAAATTAAATACTAAGAAAAACTATAAAAAAAATAACTAAGATCACTAGAACGCAATATTCATGTTAAGTTCAATTACAATTTGCCAGTACTAGTTAAACAAAAAAAACTAGTGGTCACAGTTAACAATTTACCTAATTCTGTTTATTGTCGTTTCGTTTAAATGCCAGAACTTTTCCTCTAAATGATTTGAGATCTAAGAATTGAGGTTATCAAGGAATCAAGTTTGTTATCTCTACTTTTTCAATCCCTTATAAGAGCGACGATGTCTTAATTACTTTAAATTCATTTTTCTCATCCTGTACCCAAAATAAGTATAAGTGGTGGATATTAAGAGCAAGTAGTAGTAAAAGTTAAAACAAATAAGTGTGAGTGTTTCTATAAGCCAGTACACTAATTATGAAGCGTTCAGACATCCAAAGAAACAAACATGCACACTAGAAACGAAACTAAAGACCAGGGTTAAGGACAAAAAAAAAGACTGGAAACCTTTAAAAGTCTTCTCTCCCCTTCACTTCCTTTAGCCAATTAATATAAATAACTATTTAGTTCATGAGCGTTGCGTCTCATTATAACTTTTTTTTTTAAGTTGGGTCTGAAAATTTCTTTCTCTTTCTTTCAATTGGTAGGACTAAAAAATCTGCTTTTAGCACGTGCCCCTGCCTTTATACACATTCCCGCATCAACGGAGCGTACACAATAATGCATAGCTCTTCTCAAGCAGGGGATTCATTGAAAACATAAAGATAGCGTTCTGAGTTACTAGTAAAACATACTAAGTGCCAAGTTTGCTTAGTTTTCAGGGCGGTACAGACAGCATTTTAGTTCACAGTTTGACGAGGTTGACAGACAGGTTGTTTATATCAAACTGAAGGGTTAATTTTAGGGACAGTTTTGAGTATAGATGGTTCATTCGAGTCCTCAAATCCTTAAGGATATTCAAGAGCCAAGGATTTAAAAAATAAGATTCAAGATTTTTTTTAAGTAATTATTTTTCTTAAACCTTAGATCTGGTTTTATTAGAGTCATTACGGTGATTACTGGTAGTTTTTTCCAACACAGTAAGAGGTAAAACCTAACAAACCAACCCTAATCCATTAATTTACAGCTAAATTGAACGGAAATCACCACTATAAAGAAACATGTTATAATTTATATTGCAACTAATTAATGAATATGAACAGAATAAAAAAATTGGCACATTTTAATAAACGTTCTGAGTTATATGCATACATTAATTACGCTAATGGAATAGTGATTAAGAACGTAGAACTTTGGAGGAAATTTACATTTGCGTGGAAGGAGAGTGGTAAGCAATTTAGAATAAAGTACACTCAAAAGAGTCAAACTGGATCTAACATTCTGCCACTAAAGTGAGTCTAGAGTAAGAATTTTTTAAGCAGTGAGTCCTACTACCCGTTATACTTATGCTCTGAGTACGCTAATGGGTTAGGGATGTCACAAGGTTGGGTTTAGAGTAAATGTACCCGCATTTTTGCGGATAGAGTGTGGGAAGCCATTTATTAAAAACCACCTTCTGTACACCTGACCGAGATCGAACCACGGGGTCCCCTTCACTGGCAGCTTAGCCTATTGAGGAGTGACACCTTGGACCATGTGGTCACCGAAGTGGGTTTAGAGTCCGAATTGAAGGTGACAAAATGATATAAATTTGAGGAAGTTAACCCTTTTACTGATCATATTTTCTAATGGTTTATTTATAGAGTCAGGATTCGAGGTTAAAATGAAGATTCGGATTTTCGAAAAATTAAATTTTACCCATCTCTAGCTTTAGCTTTATAATGTGACTATAATTATATCAAGGTTTCATTAATTAAAGTTTCAGCTTTTCTCACATTACGTCTTGTTCATTTACAAAGTCAGTCTCATACAAAATATGTAGGGATAAACCTCTCAGTAACGAATCCCGTAGTTCGGATCTCACGTTAAACTGTAGGTCCTCCATTTCATCTCACAATCACCCTACCATTACACATTAAGGTGCGGCAGAAGGGAGTACAAGTATTTTTCAGTTTTTATAGAATATAAATTAGTTGGCAAAAATAAATCAAATATTTCTCCAGTAGCAACGTAGAGATTAGTTTTCTGCACATGCTAATCTCAACAGTTCTTGAATATTTGTCGAAGGTGTCCTGGAATGTTGTCAGAACTTTTTGTTTTTATTTATAAGGTTTTGACAAAATTCCAGGACACCCTTGACAAATATTCAAGATCTGTTGATATTAGCATGTGCAGAAAACTAAACTCTATGTTGCTACTGGAGAAATATTTGATTTATTTTGTTCCAAAAAATTATATTCTATAAAAACTGTAAAATTACTCGTGCGCCCTTCTGCCGCACCTTAACGTAGGTGCGTATAGCCTGAATGGGTAGTAATACGCGGTGCTAATAATAATAATAATAATAATAGATTTCTAAGAACGGAATATATATTCTGAGCTCTCATTTGAATAATAAAAGAAAATGGGAAACAATTTACCGGTAGCCGTCCCATCCCCGATCCCCTCACCTACCCACTTCTCTTGCTCCAATAAGTTTCAATTCAGTTCCTTTAGCCAAACTTGCCCTTTTTTCCTCTGTTTTCGGTGGTATCTGCCACTTCCACTTTCTTCCAATTCCTTGTGCAGTCTTCCACCTCCTTGTTTATTATTAATAATTTCTGTAAATTGAATGTTCCTCTCCACTTGGAAGGAGAACGCAAAGACAGCTCCTGCCATTGAAAGCTCCATGCAGCAGCCGTCTATGTCACTCACAAGAAATATGATTTTAGAGCGCTGTAGTCTTGAATAAATTCAACGCTCGTCGCACTTGTGATTATGTTGTGTGTGTTTTCTTAAGTGAATTTTACCACCTGACCGGGCTATTCACATACTTATACTAATGGGTAAGGAGGATGAAAGTATCATTTATAATAAATATACACGCAATTGCCTAAATAAAGGCTTTAGGGGGGTGGGGGGACCATTGTGTCCAGCCAGAATTCAAACCCTAACAACCCCATCACCGGCAAATCCCACTAGATGAGCTTGAAATTTAGTCCGTGGGCAGGAGTCATGCAGATAAAATTTACAAAAAAAAAAAATACATATGATTACATTCAGTACTCTAGTAGGAAAATTTGAAAAACCGGAACGGTAACAAATAACGATCAATAATTCCTTAATCTATTTTACAGCATGAAACTATTACATTTGTAGAATCTATCGCATTGTCTATACACACTTCAATAAGTTGCATGCTAATCCATACCAGTTTAAATGAATTTCAGTAAAATGAATATCACATTGCAGTTTACTATACTAATCTAATTCATTGATAATTACAATAAATTAATATTGATTTATATTAAAACAAAAAATACAAGGCCACATTAAAACGATATACTATAGTTAAATTTGTAGGTAGACACTAGCCTTAAACCATATAAAATTCATTATTTATTAAAATCCTTCGTAATCAAATTCAAAATTAATTATGTTCAGCATAAAAATTAATAATCACATTATGTTGACAATAAATATAAACATTACATTGTTGTTAGCATTGTTGTTAGCATGGTTGTTCCTCATCTCTTTCGTACTTGTAAAAAATAAAGACACTTGAAACATGTGAAGGATACCTATCATTTGTGAGAAAAATACTAGACTGAAATTAATTGAATTATAATGAGAGGAATATGCATGCTAAGACATTCCCCAATCACTTCTTGCCAAGTAAAAAGGAATTTCATGCTAGAAAATGTTGCTACAAAAGAGGCAAAATATGGCAGCAGAAAAGTTGAAGAAGCCTTTGTTTCACATTGTTATGAAAAATTATGAGGATGTAAAGAATTATTATTATTTAATCCATATGAAAATTATTGTTTACATGTAAAATATTGTGTAGCAAAAAAGTTCATTAAATTGGCAGAAACAACTAGATATTACATTCTTTAATGTAAAAACCTTTCTCATCGTCATCATTATCATCATCAACAACTATTTCTAGCCTGTGGCCGGGTCAGTTTAGTAAAATGCCTCCATCTTCCTCTATTCTTCCACAACTCTTCCTCTTTTAATTTCTTCTATTGTTCTCATCTCAATTGAACACTTTCTGCTATTTGCTCCTTCCATCTCTTTCTTGTCCTCCCTTGCGGATTTTTCCTATATACTTCATTTCCAACTTGTTCTTCGTCATCCTCTCGTTTTACATCCTCATTACATATCTATACCATCTCAATCTTGCTTCCTCTACTATCTCATGTACTCCCTGTACCCCTACTCTTTCCCGGATAGCTTCATTTCTAATCTTGCTTCCCTTCGTGACAGCTTGAGTATAGTTTTGTTTCGGCCACCAGCTTACTAAGCCTATCGTGGTAAAATCCTTTCTATTACGTGCTAATTTTAATGTATATAAGTATTATTTCGGAACACATCAGGACAATGTTTTTTTTAACAATATTGGCAGTAATCACCTGGGTTGTGGAATTTTGTGTGTATTTAAATATTTCATATTTCACATAGGTCTATATTGGGACTTTAATTTGGATGTAAATTCTGCCAATGATCAGGTTCAGTTTTTATCAAATACGCTTAGCATTTCTAAAGATTTAGCCGCCAACAAACAGACACCATTTGTCATTTTTCATTTCATTCAATTCAATAAATATTTTGAAGAAAGTATATTTATAAAACTTAGGCACAGAGCCCAAAACCTTAAATAGGTACGGTATTTACACTATCAAAGAAAATGTGAAACTGAAGGTAGAATAGAAACACAGTAAATGCGCTTTCCGAAATTAATCCCCAAAATAGAGACTACAAAACGGGAGGTGACAAATTAACATCAGTGAAATATTTGTGTTGAAGTAATTTTCTTGTTATAGGAATCGTTGTCTCTGTTGTGAAGCAATTTCTTGGAAAACCCAGTATAAAACAAAATATAATGCACTATACAGACACGTAGTAAGTAGCATCTACACCTAATTTAATTGCTGAGGGAACTGCAAGCTTACTATTGATCAACAGCGTTGTCATTCTTTTGTTTTCCGTGATCAGTCTTCCTTCGAATGTATATCAAATTTGGCAATGCTGGGCTGCCGACGTTGCCAGTAAGGCCCGCCGCACATTGGACGCAGGGCAGGCGCAGCAGAGGGGCAGGCGAGGAAGAGGAAAATCTGTAATACACGTGGGTTACCGCACATTGGACAGAGTGCAGGTGCAGTGTAGGGATAACTCTTTCACACCTCTTTCCCGCCTCTCTCTGGTTGTAGTAGACGCACAGTTTTCCTGTGTCCTCTGCGCCTCTGTCACGTAGTTTTTGTGTATTGTGATGGAACATCTTATTCAATTAGTTCAAGACCATCCAGTATTATATGAAACCTTAAACACACTGCTAGTTTTTCTTTACTTCCAATCGGTTCCTGAGCGTTACATTCTTTCCCTGTGATGTCATTTTCAATGAGATGATGAACTTCATCAAACTGAATTCTATCCAATCGGTATGCTTCCCTAAAAACATTGTCTGGAACTTCCGATGATAACATGAACTCACCGTGGGTCTTTCTTTTTTTCATGTAGGTACTCACTTTTCCAAATCGTCTTTTTTCTTTTTTTACTAAGAGAGTAGAATAAAATAAAATTATTTAATTTAGAGTCCGACTCGGAATCCAAATCTATCAGAAGTTCCTCTAATTCACACGCCAAATCACGTCTTCTTGTACTACTGGGTGAAAGCTCCCTGACTCGTTAAAAATCTGCGGTGACCTGCAGAAACCTATTCCTGTGCTGCGCCTGCCCTCTGCCAGGACTGTGTTCAATGTGCGGTGCCTTGCAGAAACCTCTTACTGTGCTATGCCTGCCCTCTGCCTGCCCTCTGCCTATGCTGCGCCTGCCCTGCGTCCAATGTGCGGCGGGCTTTATGGGGGCTTCTTCCTCCAGCACACTCGTAAAGTTACAGTAATCTGAGTCTCATGTTCCTAATAACTAGCTCAAAAACATTCACCAAATAAACACTTAGATTGTATTAGTACTCTGTGTAGAAAAATGGTTGGTTATTGATCACGTTAAGATTCTGTGTGTATATGTTGGTTGTATGTTTTGTTTTTTTGCCGTAAGGTTGTGTAATTATTGTTTTATGTGCATATTAATATAGTTATTTGAATAATAATGTATTGTTAACAGATAAAATATAACACAAATTATAGAATAATGGTCTTGATACAAACAATTACATTCCAAGAGGAAAATATTAAGTAGTAAAGAAAGGACAATCGTGTTAAGAGTCTACACCTATTTTCGTTAAGACGGAACTTGTTCAGTAAATCAAGTGGCAATGTAGACTGCAGAAGCTACAGGTGTGTCTTATAGGTTAGTAAGTGGTATCTACTAAATAAGAATTCAAAAATAATGGAAAGTTACTAACACCAATCAAAAGAGTAAATAATTGCAATCAAATGAAGCGTTTGGATAAATATTACACTTTTACTCAAGCAGCAATTCGCAGAAAGGTACATTCATTTTACCGTTACAATGAATTAATTACCTACCCTAAAGAAAATTAAAGCTTTGATTGATATTGATAGTAACCTTCTTAATTTTCTGATTAAGGACAAGTAATAAAGTAATTTATAGCATTTAGTATAAAATGCATGTAGTAATATACTTATTTGTATAGTAACTATGAGGAAAAAAGCTTTATACCTAAAATAATTTAAGCATGATTACGTGAGGAATAGAGAAACGTTAATAAACCTCAATCTTGAAAAAAAAAATACTATTGTGGAAATTGTTAATGTTTCTAGAAAAGGCTGTACACCGATAGGGAATGTGTTTGCCTGTCAATTGAACCCCCCAACCTCCCCATGCCACATTGTTTACAATGAGGGATTTCCAAGTAAACCCTCCCCCCTCACTTCCCAACAACCAAAAGCTATAAGGTTTGAAAACCTCTAACAGAGAGAGAGAGAGCGCGAAGATAAATCTTTTCTCCACAAGACCTGCAGTTGCCTCAGCTATGAAATTAGGTGTAGGTCCATTAAATATCCAATACAGTATACAGAGATGTAGTAGGACCTAGGTTCGTTCAGACTATAATAGAGATCCTTTTGGGAAACGATAGGAAGAACGAATAAGTAGCGTTCTAGTGTTGTTGTATCAACCGGACCACTAGTAATATTCTTTCTTATCGTTCCGGTGCGTTCCGCCCCAATTCGAGCACTGATTACATTAGATCATGAAAATTATTGTCAGCGTATTTTTAAGGTAATTGCTGGTAAATTTAACTAGTTCAACATACAGACCTACTTGTATAGATTGGCACTCTTTTGACTACATGAATTAACACCCATTTTATTAAATCAACATACTTGTCTCGACACCAATCTGACTATTTCATAGGAATCTTATTGATTGACATCTGTTTTACTACTTCAACAAAATTGTATCGCCTTCCATTTGACTTTATCTGTTAATACCCATTTGACTTTTTCAACATAAAGTAAACAAAGCGTATGTTCCGTCTTGTCAAGTTTTCCGGTAACATGAAGGTCGATGCTTCAATCCTGGCAGTGAGCGTTGAAGGTTGTTTATGCTATACCTTTCTTACTGTTACTGTGGCCTGATAATTCTCTCCTCTACGCTAATATGAGTTCATGTCCTTGTAATTACCGTTCTCATGGCTACTTATAAAATCTACAAGCTTTTAATAACTCTTGCGACCCACATCGATTAACATACGGGTTATATAGTCAACCTTTCATGGTCTGGTATAAGCCTATTACTGACAGGGAGGTTGGGGTTCGAATCCATGATGGATGTATTGAGACTGTCTGTTCTGAATGGTTTCCCACTCTCCTTTAACGTAAATGTTGGAATATTTCCTTAATATACCTTCTTCACCAATGCCCTCTTAGTTCGAAAAAACTTTGGGTAGTTCAAACGGGTAGTAATACTTGCGCAAAAAAAGTTAAACATAAAATTATATAAAATCTATCAATATAAATGTCATTATAAATGTAGGGAGTAAAGTGTTCAATAATATATTTAGTCTCCATTCAACTTATTTATAAAAAGAGTTATTAGCACTTTATTATGCTTCACGTCATTTTAAATCAAATACGTTACACTAACGTACAATGTAGGTTTTAAAAAGTTATATTAACTTTTAATTAATCAAATTTAATTTGAAATTGTAGCTCATCTACAATGTGAACTTCATAACACCCTATATATCATCTTAGCTGATAGTTTAAGCAAAGCCTGCTCCGATTGATAAATAATTTTGTTCTCAATGAAAGTTTGAATGAGTATGGGTAATAGAAGTGTTCAACTTATAATTACTAATCGTTAAAGTTTGAACCCCTTATTAATTACTTTCGTCACCCAAATCATGAACGAATGGCTACCTCTTGAATTCATTTTGCACCAGACCGTTTTAATGAGAAGTCTTGAGTGTCAGCAAGAAAGTCGAAGTGGGCTCGAATAGATAAAGATGAGATAATAATTGGTTCACCTACATTTAAGGGGCAACCTTCTTTTGTGAGACATGAGATTGTTTAAAGATATTTTTAGTGCATAGTGATTTAAAACCTGTCTGGACTAAACTAAGCTAATAATATCAGGGTGAATTCAAATCAAGTGAACAAGCGCTCATCAGAATAGAGAATGTATCTATTTGAAATATTTAAAGTGTACGTTTTGAACGTATAGATAATCATAACACCAATTATAAACTAATTAAATTATTTATCAACTACTAAAAATAATGTCACAATCGTTAATTTATTGGCGTGGAAGGGGAATCCTCACTTTTACTACAGATAAAAAAATTATTTATGACTGGAATAGAACCAGGGATTCTTAGTTACGTAAGAAAAAGCGTGGGAATGGTACCCATCATAAAACGCAAAAAATATTATTTTAAAGATGTAAAAATCATAAAAAAAAAAATTTATAATAAAGTTAAAATAAATTTAAATTTCTAATTATACTGAGCAAGCAAATCATTTAATATCCTTACAAAACGATGAAGTTATACACCGCAGACGATCATGGGTTAACATTATAAAGCAAATAAATTGTCAACACAAAGGATAGTCAATATTTACATTTCTATGTTTCTCTTGTGTTTTAGTGACATTTATTTTATCTGTAAACTATTTATAACTATCAAATATTATAAAACCCGGTATTATTCGATAAGCCATCCTTTTAAGAATGTAATAATATAAATATTATATATATATATATATATAAACTAAACAAAGATTTTTTTTTTATAAAAGTGTTATACTGCATAATGTACTATACCCAAACGGGCTATTGACTGAGCTAATGTGTTTGACTAGAATCTATAAATCATTAGTAAAAAATAACATCCTCAGTTGTGTTTTGCACCTAGTCTTACAACTATCCGGGCTATTTGTATATTTACACTAATATTAATCGGGCTTAGGAGAGTAGAACTTAGAGGAAATATACCCGCATTTTCTCATAGAGAGAGTGTGGAAAACCATTTAGGGAAAAACCTCTAAGTATACACAGAGGGGATTCGAAGCATCCTTATCACTATAAATTCAGACTAGAGGAGCTTGACGTTCAGTACGCGTGCCCACCAATGTGGGTTTTTCTTCCTCTTATCACCGTATCTTACTACCCGTCCTGGTTTGACGCACTTTAACTATTCTTATGAGGGAGGAGGAAGGCAGGTAGAACTTTTTCGTGTGAAGGTAGAGATCAAGTAAAACATTTGAGGATAACCTACTTAAGTGACATGCCTCGGTGGCCTAGTTAGTTCCGCGCTAGTTTCATATTGAGTTAGACTGTCGAGGACTGGGAGATTGAGGCTTGAATCTCGCTCGGGTGAACTGGGGTAATGGTTTGTCCTAAATTGTTTTACACTCTCCCTCCACACAAATGTGGATTAACTTCCTCTATATTCAGCCTTCCTAATTCCTAGACCATTAGCGTAATTAGTACTTAAGCGTATAAACCGAATGGGTAGTAAGACACTGTGCTAAAACAAAATAGAATCTTGATGCTCCCGTTACCGAAAAACCTGTCAAGATGAGACTGACGCCTTTTCAAGCGTTTGCGGATAACAGCAATGACGCTAAAAGGCTCCCTCGGTGAGAAGACGCCTCATATACAACATTATTAATGTAGATCCAAACACCGGAACTGACAGTGAGGATTCTTATATAGAGGATGCTTTGTAACTTGCGTTGTGCACACTCTAAAATAAACTTTTTGTTTTAAAAGGATGAGCTCACACTTTTTCACTAAAAATATACATTATAAATATAGGTTTTGCGAACAGAATAAGAATAAAAAAATGAATAATATATTAGTCTATGCTCGCAGAACAGCGTTTTTCAACTGGTGTGCCGTGTTGCATTGGTATGCCGCGGGAGTTTGGGTAAAGATCAAACATGAAACGAGAAAAAATTAGAGTAATAAAAATTAAATATTTTTAAATCCATGAACAACATTACCTTTGAAAATAACACAATATTGTTGGGAAATATCCTCACATCACGTTATCTCTTATGGGCATGACAGTTGCTTTGTACATAACCTGAACAGGTAGTAAGTAAGACACGGTGATTTAAATCAAATCTATGAATCTTAAAACCCACAAGACAATACGTAAATTATCTAAGAACGTTCTGATATGAGCCTGTTAAGCAATGATTGTATTTTGGAAGCTTTATCTAAGTTTCTAACCATTTACTTTGATCTCAGAACTGAAACAATGCGCAAGTAACGTACTTAAATACGAGCTAATTTAAACTTTTTGTGATTTTTTTAAACTATAAATTTTAAAATGTTTCAATCCCATAAAGACAAGCTGGCGCCTTTGAAATCTATTTTAGCATAAACCGTATTTTGTAATAATAGAGAGTACCTTAAATAACGTGAGATTTCTGAACATCTGCGACGCGTCTCAGTGCTTTGGTAGGCTAAGCTGTCTAACTTTTGTAACTGAATCAGGAGGGATAGTAATACCGCCACTTGCTAGCATTGCCTTAAGTTATCTAACAATCATACACGATGAGTTTCAGTTGGTAAAATAAATACGAACACACATAAAATTAGAGGTATTCATTTCGAACAGATTGATTATATCACCACACGACTTAGGAACTAACTTAATCCTAGAACCAATTCGACATAAAATCTCCCTGCCGTTAATATATTACTGTTAAATTGAAATCCTCAATTTCACCAGATGAATTTTTCACCCCTACTGGGAATCAAACGCGGGAATCTTGAGGTGGGAATACAGAAAACGCGAGTTAAGTGCAGTTTTTTTTTTGCAGCTTTTATAGATAAATAATGGTTGGGCCAAGATGAATAAAATATTGCTCCAGTAGAAACATAGAGTTTAGTTTTATTTATGGTGATATCAACCGTTATGAAATACCTGTCATAAGCATAGTTGTATTAAATAAGAAACTTTTTAAATGAAGAGAAAAAGTTTTAATTAAATTCCAGGACATCCTTGACAGATAGTCAATAAATGTTAATATCACCATGTGAAGAAAAGAAAATTCTAGGTTTCTATTGGAGAATTTCATTTCGTTTGAACAAAAAACAATGTTTCTATTAAACAACTGTAAAAATACTGGCCTTAACTTGTGCTCCCTACACGCGCTCCTTTGTTTGCCTTGAATTACTCGCTCTGAATGTCAGAAGTGACTTTCAGAGGGGGTAGGCGGCTTGTTTATGCCTAAAGTACCAACTATAGTCACATTATCATAACCTTTATTTCTAAAAGTGTAGATTGGTTGTGAAGGGAAAATGGAGTTGGAGGGTGAAGGTTTGTATGTTGGGGTGCTCCCTACACTCCCACTAGTTCAATATACATACGCTCTACCTGCTGAGTTAAGGTGCCAGATTACAATTCCATCTAAAGTGAAAACATTATAAATACATTATAACATTATAAATAGATTTAGTGTGACCTCGGTCTCAATTTCTCATAAAACTGCTTTGACAAATTACTTGATTATGTCAATCAATTTGACAATCATAATATAGTTTAAATAATTTATCTAATAACATAAATCTTAAGTCTATTCAAAAGCATCTCATTAGTTTACACCCTTAAACCCTCAAAAGTATCTTCAACTCATGTTTCAAACAAAGCGAACAGCTTCTTGAAGTTAACTTCACTTCACAAAGAGATTCATAGAATCCCGTTCCACTTACTACAACACATTACTGGCAATTCAAGAACAAGAGTTCACTAACAAACTTTTAGACAAGGAGCTTATATCTTGAGTGACGTAAGTGAAGTATTAAATATCTTTGTATAGCCTCCCACACTGCTAAGTAAGAAGGGAGGAACAGACAATATCACAACTGTGCCGCCACCCTCTCCCCCCTCCCACACACACCCCACGCTTACCCCCAGCCCTCTGGCCAACGTTGCAATTAAAACAGGTGAAACACAACGATGCCTCATAAAACTGTGCAGAAGCAATTATAAATCTCACCTCAATACTACATAAACCAAATAGGAAATAAGCTATAATATAAATGTTTAGTATAGAAAAAAATTAATTAGAATTTAAAAATACAATTGTTTTATATATGTCTATATCTAGCCCAATGTTCCAAAATAATGCAAGAACCAAAAATATTAATTTAATAGCACACAAGTTTCACGTTATCAAAATTTTTCAGTGTCGGTGTGAATATGAACAATTTAATCCTTTAAATGCTGATAAAAATAAGACCACGACGGTATGTATGTGGAATAAATGTCCTGTTCATCTAGTTTTATTTGACGGTGACGAGGTTTCAATACCGGTCAAGTGTACTGGTGTTGTTGGTTTAGTACACCCCATCCACAGTATGAGTGTAGGTAAATGACAGATAGTAAACGCTACCAGATCTACTTTCATGTATCCATTCGCATAACCACATTATCTGCCAGACCATATTATGTTGAGTTGTCACTTTTGGTAGTTAAAACTTTCACAACCAACCATTGATTTTTTTTTACCGCATCTTCTGCTGTCAGTTACCATCACTTTTATGGCGAATGGATTCTCTAAATAGTTTCTCAATCTACCTTCACGCTAATGCAGTAATATTTCATCTATATTCCTTCTGCCTTCCTCATCCCTTTCACATCAGTGTGATTAAACTGCGTATAGCCCGGATGGATAGTAAGACGTGGAGGCAAAATAATTAATATAAAAGTTGTATACATGTAAATATTCAATACTCATTCACTAAGCCTTTATAATCTAGTACGTATTTTCTAAGGAAAACTGTAGAGCTGATTCTTTTTCAAGTTCTTCATTTATTTACCTCTATAGTTCACGCCTTTAAAAAACTCCTCTCAAACTAACACACACCCGTTCAGGATATCTGCATTTAACTACGATGACGTTGTAGAGAGGGTTAAATAAGGATGAACAAAGGGAAAATTCATCTGCACATGCATGGAGGGAGATTGGGAAACTATTTCTGGAAAAAACATCCCAAGTACATACTGCCAGGATTTAAACCCCCCAATTTACCGTGACTGTTAAACCATATTATATGAGCTTGACACTTAGTCCACGTTGCCACCAATGCGGGTAAGCACTAAGTTGTTTTATCGCTTCCATCTGAGGTTGAACGGACCATTTAAAAAGTGAGTCTCATTCAGGATTTAACTATGAATTCAAAGTGAGTTACCAAAGTGGGCGTCTTTCTGTGCTCTGTGGCAGATGAGTGACACCTTTATACCTGCCCGTCACCCCCTCTATGGACTGGTTAGCTAATGGCGGGAAAATGTAGCTTTGAATCCCGGGCGTGTGTACTAAAGATGTTTTTTTCTTAAAGTGTTTACCAGTCTTTTTCCAAACTTTTTTATTTAGCACCGCGTCTTAATACCAATTCGAGTTATACGCTTAAGTACTAATTATTCTAATGAACTAGGAATTACTAGGGTTGAGTATAGATGAAATGAGCCCGCATTTGCGTAGAGGGAGGGTAGAAAACCATTTAGGAAAAATAATCCCAAGTTAACCCAACCGAGATTCGAACCTCAATCTACCCATCCTCCTTTTCAAACTAAATAAGGTACATTTCTTTTAAATTATATTTTCCTCGCCCTTACCTCATTATTTTTAAAAAAACAGACTGAATGGGTAGTAAGACGCAGTGAAAAAAAAGTTAGTGAAATGAACTGTGCAGTTTTCGGAAAACTCCAAAAAATAGTGAGCAGTTCTAGTTCCGCTATAATTTTCATGTTAAAATTATAATTTAAAATTTTCTTTTAAAAAAAGAGTAGTTTCATGACTTCCAGTTAGTTTTAAAAATACCTGTCAATTTATTTATTACGTTTCAAAATTCTATATAACTTGGGGAGAAAAATAAATAAATTGTGTTCAAGTTGTATATGTAGACATATTCAATTTAATGTATGCTATTGAAATTAATAACACTACGGATTAGATACATTCCGTAATAATCATTCAAATTCAACCAGCAATGGTTACCACGTGAACAAAGGCGTCAGTCACGTCTTGTCTAGTTTGCCAATGACTTTCCGATCTCGAATCCCGGTCGGGTGTGTTGAGGGTGTTTTTTTTACAGTTTCTTCCACTCTCTTTCTACTCAAATGTGAGCACATTTCCTCCAAAAGACTCAACCTTCCCCATCCCTAGATATTAGTATAAAATGGCAGATATCCATATTGGGTGGATATGAAATAATGCACACACAAAATAGAATAATGTAATTTAACTACTAATCTCAATAATTATCATTTCAATAACTAATAATGTATGGATTAATTAATATTATAGAACTATAGTTTTTATTCATAATAGCTTTTCGAATTCATTAATTTGAATTTATGGTTACACTTAAAGCAATAGTTCAGTAGCGATTTCTCCACCTATTTTGTCTTCTTTTATCCACTTTTAATTGCGTGCCTCGACCATTTGCAATTAATTACGCTCTAAAGGCAGCAATAAGGTAAGTAGAATGAATACTAAAATCATTCGAATTTGCGTGGAGGTAGAGTTATTAACCATATAGTAAAAACCACCCTCAATATACCCGGCAGGGATTTGATCCCTGACCTTCCCCTTACCAAAGAACTTGACTGAGTTTGACATGTATTACAAAAAAAAAACTCTGTTAAATATATCCCGAGCCCCAGTTAGGGAGCCGCCGGAGTATAGTGAAACTCCGTTGTATACAATAGAGAGACAGTCAGACAATGGAGCATGACGTCAGTGGTCGCTTAGAATGGGCGGGGGTGGGCTCTTACAATATTGGAAATGACGAAGCAGAGAAACTTGACTGCGCAAGAAAATACAAATTGCTTTTGCCTTTCTTTCAATTATACTATGATAATGTTCTCCAACAACTTTTCAACTACTTTAGTTTAAGAATTTTTGGATAATTTGAATGATATCGCTAAAAAAAATCAAAAATAAGATAATACTCCTTAAGGACCCACTTTGGTGAATAAGTGGACTAAATGCCAAGCTCATCTAGTCTGGTCTGCCGATGACGAAAAGATTTGGGCTCGAATCCTGGCTGGGTGTAGGGCCTATTTGAGAGATGGTTATTCTAATTTTTTTATTTATTATTTTAGCACCTCGTCTTACTACTCGTTCGGGTTATACGCTTTAAGTACTGATTACGCTAATGGATTAGGAATTAGGAAGGTTGAATTAGAGGAAGTGAACTTGCATTTGCGTGGAGGAAGATTGGAAAACCATTTAGGAAAAACCACCCCCAGTTCACCCGGCCGAGATTCGAACCTCGATCTCCCCGTCCTCAGCAGTCGAACTTAACACGACTAGCGCGTTAGCCAACTACGCCACCGAGGCGGGTTTTATTCTAATTAATGTTTAACCACGTTCATTCCACGCGAACTCGGGTACATATTCTATCAACCAAACCATTTTCATCCTAGCCCCATTATTGTGGTTAAATTCAAATAACCCGGACGAGTAATAAGACATGGCGGCTAAAATAATATGTTTAGTGAGTCAGTTTATTTGGAATGTATATGACTTGTTTTAGTTCAAGGACACGGGATGAGTTACCTCCA
Organism: Timema shepardi; assembly: GCA_902151425.1. Taxonomy (NCBI): domain Eukaryota; kingdom Metazoa; phylum Arthropoda; class Insecta; order Phasmatodea; family Timematidae; genus Timema; species Timema shepardi. The sequence goes on along the minus strand of CABFVX010000146.1, from coordinate 347,219 downwards.
AATAAAATAAATTCACTTGTATATTCCTGGAGAAAGTATGTGAAAACCTTGATACAAAAATTGCCTTCGGTGCGTTTGATCAAAATTTGAGCCCCACATTCTGGCACAAGGACAAACATTCTCAATATATATGTCGTGTCTTTACTTTCTCGTGACCCCTCGGAGAGAGAAAGTATTTTGATCTCCCAAAAATTCGAGCTCAACATTCTATAAATGTCGTCGTTTCATGACCCCCTGAAACCTAAAAAGTTGTTCTTACGATTTCGTCTGTCTTTGTCTCGGACTAGAGTGGAAACCAATTTTCCGATAAGGCTAAAACTTGGTATATGAGGTTTTCATACGGTACCTCCAAGGGGTTTTTGAAATTAAGATTAGTTTACTGGAAAGCACAAAGAGAAAAAATAGATTTTCTCAAAATCCACGTTAACGATTTTGACTAAATTTTGCATAATGTAGAAACACTGTTTAACAATACAAACAAAATGGTAGTTTTCGTTTTCCCATGAAAATGCCCTCACACGGGGGAAATTTTCCAATTTTCATAATTTCTTCACAACTATTTGAGATACGAAATAACTTATCATTGTAAAGTTGTAGTAGATTATTGCTCAAATTTAAAATATTTTATTTTGAAATATGTTTTTATAAAACCAAACGTTTCTGCGCTATAAGCAAATATATGTATATTTTTATGAAGTAAACCTACTTAGAAATATTAAATTTATGGTTATGCCCTTTTGTGGACAAATATGCTCCTATTTTCTCAATGTTTGTGTAAGAGTGTATATTATTATATTTGTACTCCTTGTTGGAGTGTTTATGCAATAGTGTAGATTATTTCGTTTAACAAATTTTACAAATTTTTAGTAAATCTATATATTCTAAGTTTAAAGAGAAAGTCTTTGTGGTGGACCGTACTATTTTATTTAGTTTTCTCTTTTCTAGATTATATTGTGAAAGCAAAACAAATAAGTTAATTTCAAATGTTAAACCTTTTGTAGATCTCTACTTTAAAAATAAATTGTAATTAGACACTACGGTCGTCTAGAGGTCAGAGCTGTGTAGACCACCCTGCCTGCTATGGGTGCTGACGTCATAGAGGTGATATACCATCTTGGAGAAGATGAGGCGTAGTAATGGCGTGTCAACACATTTTGAAAATCAATACGCCAAGACACAAACTACGTGTCACTAATTTAACTACTTTCATACACCATGAAGATAAATAACATGGTAAAAAAACTAACAAATTGTCAATTAATAGAATGGCCAAAAACTAATTGATTATTCGATAAGATACATAAAGTGCTTGACAAATATATATAAGAGGAATCACTCATTCATTCATTAACTCACTCACTCATCACTAATTCCCCCACCTTCCGAATGGATAAGATGAAACTTGGCATATTAGTACACAAGGGGTTATTCAGAAAAACCACACAAACATAATATTATATATTCATAATGCGAGCCCGACGCCTTAGACTGCATGCCTACTGGTGTGGATCCCTAATTCTTCCAATTACTGACTAGCTAGAAGGCATTGCTGTACACAAGAGGGTTTTAGAAAAACTACGCCAACATAATAATTCATATTGACGATCTCTCAGAACTGAAATGTATTTTTTGAATCAGTGAACATAATAGAGCCTTGAAATTTAAAATTAAGGTTCCTTTTGTAGAAATGGGTGAGACAGTTTTGAGCAGTTTTCAAATTTAGTCCTCTAAGAACAAGTCTGGGGGCAGAAGGGGGTGGGAAAACTCAAAGCTAGAGTTTGTTTCTTCTACTCGCGTGCTTTGTGTATGCTAAAATATTAAATCAAACCCCGTACTCGAAGGTTACATCAGCTAGTTTATTAATATACTAAATCCCCACTTCGGTGGCCGCATGGTCTAAGCGCTGCTATCGCAATAAACTAGACTGGCGATGACGGGAAATCATGGTTCAATTCTGGTCGGATGTACTGAGAGTAGTTTTCCTTAAATGGTTTCTCACTCTTTTTTCTTCGTGAAAATGCGGGTACACTTCCTCTAAATTCAACCTTACGCATCTCCAACACACTGGCGTAGTTAATACATAATCGTATAACCCGAATGGGTGGTAAGAGCTGTGGTATAAATACACTAAATACCCGCATCGGAGGTCGAACGACCTAACGCGTCACTCTGGCATTCTACTGAATTGCCAGTTACGGGTATATTGGGGCTAGAATACTAATCGGGTGTACCAAGACTTTGTATAAATGATTTTACACTCTCCCTCCTTACAAATGTGTCTGCATTTTCTCGTTTAATCCTTGGTGTGTCAATTTGAATGGTTGTAAATAAAATCATGATCTTAAAAAGAATTTAATTTTTTGTAGGGGGTTGGAGCAGTTTGAAAATCACAAGCTTAGGATATGAATATATTCAGATATTAAGTTGTTTTTTTCTCTCTCTTCTAATCAGCCTTTTGAATTACATACATATGAATTACTTAAACAAATGTAATAGGGATTAAAAAGGTTTAATTTCGACGAAATGTACCTGAATTTGCGTGGAAAGAGAATGAATTTGTTTTCGAGTCTACATTTAATAAATTCGATTGATGTATTTTTTATTTTTTAGCCATATGTATTACTAAGCATTCGGGTTATACGTCTATGTACTAATTTGACTAAGGGCTTAGAAGTGTTTAATTTAGAGGGAAGTGAATGTGCATTTGCATGGAAGGAGCGTGGATAACCCTGTAGGAAAAACATATCATTGCACCCGAATTGGTTTGAACCCCGTTCTCCCTGTCTCTAGCAGTATAGTCTGACACGAGAGTAACGCGTTAGACCACCAACCAGAGTAATGAATGCAATTAAAGCTACAATATCATTTGAAATGGCAATTAAAGTGCCAGTAGTAGTGCCTAAGTCTTCAAAATTCTAAAGCTCAACGTTTCTAACCAAATCAAATTAAAAGATATAGATGGAAATATTCATAGAATTTTCCCTGGATTTAAAATATATTTTTCTCCAGGTGCTCTCTAACACAACTGTTCTTTTTTTAAACATCAATCTTGGATGTTTCACATCCTTGTAAATGTTGTATGCTCCCAACAGGTTCTGATGGTGGTTATAATTCCCCTCCTCCCACCACGTCTTAGTACATGTTCCGGTTGTAAAGATAAATCTTATTATGTTGATTGGATATAAATTGGAAGGTAGCATTTTAGAATAATTTGTAACCGCATTTGAGTGGAAGGAGGGAAAGATAGGGGAGAACCATTTATTAAAAAATAATCCTTAAAACATCTGACCAGTATTCAAACCCTTCACTTGCAATCCAGTCTAGCATCAGTGACGTCTTAGACCACCGATGCGGGCTATGTGACTAATTACTTCTGAGCATTTCCATCCAATTTGGTTTAAGTTCTTCAATGTGTGGAAAACTAAAAACTTTACAGTATCCTGAATACTTTATGGAACCGCAATTACTATTAAAGTTAAGAAGAGAGTTTTCTTAACATTTTATTTCTTTCATAACAGTAATTTCAATACCATAATTATGTATGCTGATTACTGATTATTGTATAACCTTGATAGTATTCTATTAATTTGATACAAGCATACTACATTGAAACCTATAAAATAAAGCAGATAAATCCCATTAGAAATTAAAATTTTTGCACGGCAAAACAAAGAGAACAAATAAACATTTCCGTTTGCCCTGAACGTGCTGTGAATTGACAGGCCTCTGCACGGTGTTGCCAAACTTTAATATTCTGGTCTTTAACTGAATTGATCATTTTGAAAAATGCCAGATTTTCAATTTTACTCAAAAAAAATTTTTTTTTGCCATTTTTCATACTCCTGTATTTCATGCAATAATTATATTTTAAGAGCTTCTTATATATTTTTTTTGTTAGCGTTCCTAACTAAAGGCCTTATTTCTGGAGCTATTGGCCTTAAACAAACTATAAGTTTATCTCCTGTAAAGTATGAAACAGCTATGACGCGCTGATCAAAAAAATCATTTCATATCTCTTTTTTTTAGCTGCACAGTAGTGTAATATGCAAGGATACCTTTCCACGTAAACGATGGGTACTTAAAAGAAAAAAATACTATTTTATAATCAGAAATTTATTGTTGAGACATTAAATTAATATTAAATAGGACTAAAAATAATAATGGTGCAATTATTGTGGACTTGATTAATATTTTCTCCATATTTTCGTGTCATCTCTTAGGAGATCGCCAAGACAGAAATCCAGAGATTGTTTTAAATGTATTTCTGCACCATGTATTGTTATCCATTTGGGCTACCCACCTATTTACACCAATGGAATAGAAAGGAGGAAGGCGTAATTTAGAGTAAATGTGTAGAGGGAGAGTCAGAAACCATTTAGGGGGGAGGGGGGTGAAAACTAAAAATCCCCCCCATTACACTAGGCTGAAGCTCAAACCCCGATTCCCCCATTACCAGAAATTCAGTCTATTGTCTTAAACATTCAACCACCGACGTGGTTAGCACTGTAAGTGTTGATGTCAGGAACACGATCAACTTATAGTTCACTTAACATTAGGGTGTGAGCATAGTTCACGTTATATAAAGTGAAAACTCGAGCAACGTACTAACAATGAATTTTGACTTTTGAAAACATAGTTTATAAATCAATTATAATTCAAAAATGAATAATCATTTATTTGACATCTTAGCTTACGTTTACAATTTCGTGGTCGAACAGTTGGCTCGCTATGTATTAGCCTGTCGATCACTCAACCCTAACTAGCTCCGTCATGACGTTTGTCTATCTCTTGGTCCTCTCGTGTCGACCGATTGACTGTCGATCACTTGATCATTCTATAAATGAGCTTGTCTAGCAGTTGGTCTAAGTCATGTCGAACACTTGACCCACCATTCCAAGAGTTTGTGTACCGGTTGGTTGCCTATCACATGGTCTTGTAGGCCTACTCATGTCGACCACTTGCTCCAAAGCCGCTTTCTCATGTCGATCAATTTTATGTATGCCACTTTCTTCTCTCGTGTCGACCGCTTTTTTGTTGGTCGGTTTACATCCACCCTTTCCCCTCTCCCTGCTTCAGTCGTATTGTTATCAACATAATAGCTTGTATTTTGTTCTCAGTTCAGTGTGGAAGTGATGTATTGCTGGAAGATGATCGGTCTGTAGTGCAAGGATTACCCTTCCGAGCTGCCACCCTACCAGCTCTAGTCCGCCTACTAGTCAGTGTGTTTGGTAAGTTTCTATACAATTGTAAAATCTCTATCTATGAATTTTGTTAAAAATAATATGGATAATGTATAACCCAATACAATAGTTGTATTGGGCTATACAATCACCATATTATTTACTGTTACTGTTTACACTAAAGAAGAATATTCAGATAGCAGAGCTGACACACACCTTGAAAACATGGAAAATCTGGAAAAGTCAGGAAGTATGGTGCAACAGCTAAATGTCAGTTAGATTTTAAAAAGTAGTTAAAATGTTTAGATATGTTTTGCAATAAGTGTAGAAATACTAAATAGACAATCATAAAAACCCACTGAAAACTATTAGCTTTACTTTTAATGCATACGATTTGGTGAAGATCACTGACCTATTTGACTTTACTAATGATTGTGTCGATAGTATTTTATATAACCTTGAAAGTAACAAAGATATTTTATTTCTAGATTTTCGTAAACATACTGAAAAAATGCATAATGTTTTGTTTGGAAAACTTGAAAACCTTAAATGCTTAAAAAATATATCAACACTGAGAAATCATTAATTAACGTAACCAAATTTTTAAAAAGAATAAATAACACCAATTTTCCAAACGCTCTTTAAAATAGAAGGATCTGATATTTAAAACGAATTAACAGAACTGTTTAGTACTAATCATATGTATTAATAATTATACTTTAATTAACTTTAACTGAAATCATATATTTATATATCTATACTGGTATATGTCAACATTTAAATTTGCATCTGACCAAGCTCAGATAAGACATCAAAATGCGCCCATAAACATAATCATTATTATAAAACGCAAGCACATTCTTTATTATTGTTTGGCTAGAGCTCATAGAAAATTTCAAATAAGTCCCGTTCTATTTATTCTAAAATACAGTAAACGAATCATTCTTGGTTTCTATGGTGCTCAGGCTACCAGTCGAACGCTGCTTGGATGATCCAATCAACATTTACATAAAATTCCAATCCGCACCCACGAAATAAAATTGATATCGGTATCAATTGTTAATGTAATATCACATACCGAAGCACCAGTTTATTAATTTTTATCATTTATTATATTAATTTATATTTAAAATTGTGTATTAAAATCTGTTTGGTTATTTTTGAATATTTAAAATCGTAAGGGTAATACTAAAACTATTAATATTGTTAGATAGATATAAACAGGCTGGAGTTTATTTCTTTTGCTTTATATTTATTCCACAGAAAGTGTGGGCACACAGTTCCAGGCAAACGAAGTATATATTTTTTTAACGTTATTAATTTATTTTGTGGGTGCAATATTTTTTTCAGGTTGTTTGTGCAGTACTTGTATAAAACAATAAAATATAAATTAGATATTTATAACAATTTTATCCAAAATACTCATATGTATCCGATTCTTATCCGTCCTTCTGATATTACCACGTATTATACATCCACACAAAGCTCTGATAATCAGATAGGGCCATTTTCCATTCAGTTATGGCAAGACTTGTACCTTTCTGAGTGAACATATGAAATTCTCTTTTCCTTCTTTTGTTCCATTATGGTGTAGTTTAGAATATAGTCATTTTGAGATCAGTCAAGGTAAGACATTTCTTGGTAAATGGAGGGTTCATTTTATCTTCTCTGATATATTTAGTCAGCACGAAACACAAATGGATGAACAAAGTTGTGTTATTATTGAATTTGTAGGGGCAGCTATTCTGTGTGAGGTGGGTGTACACTGTGAACCACAACTTACAACTATTATTTTGCTCCCGGTGCTTCAGACTGCAATGGGGACTTGTCGGACCAAGCGTTCAGCCTGCCGATGGTCGTCCTTAGGACACACCGATGGTTCACATCCTCGTCTGTCCTTGCGGGGCAGCTCATGGCCCTCCACAAGTGTGCGGGGGACATTGCCCCTTGCCAGAGATCAGATTGTACTCATGAGAGTGACGCTGATTGCTCCGTGGCGCAATACCGTACCAGAGTCTGCCATGCCATCAGGTAACTTGGAGAAGTATTTATCAAATACCAGACTGTGTTCACAATTAAGGATCCATGCATCTTACTTACTGTTTGCTCAGATTATCTTGAAATTAAATTAATTAATCCAAAGATTCACGTGGTGAGAGAATTTTAGTCAAAGGCACCAACACTAGCATAAATAAAAAATGAGCAGCCATAAGGGGGGCAAAAAATCTTTATTGCTATCGGTTGATAAGTTGATGTATCCTTTATCTATGGTTTATGTGTTAGCCCTACTAAGTAAATTGTGTTTAAAACAGGATCATATTAATTCTTCATGAATAATCTCATATGATTCAAAGACTTTGCTGTGAAACATACAATACATTTTAGACCTAAACAAATCTTGTATTGACAAAGTATTATTTTTACGTTAAAAATAATCCGTATAATGTAAAAGCAGCTGTAAGCTTGAGTGTATGATTAGTGGGGTGACACAAATAGACAACAGTAATACTAATTGTATGACTATACCACACACAAAAGAACTGCCCCATCGATCGATTGTTCTTAATTCCTGGCCCCTCCCCCTGGAATTGGTCCATGTGTATATGTCACACTATAGTCAAATATTATTAGGACCTACCTGCTTGGTTGCCGGCCCAGTTTATTTTCTCTTTGGTTCCTTCCTTAGTTCTTATCTTCTGCGTGTGTCGGGTGAGCTAACCCATGTCGTTCGGACACAGCAACGTTCTGTCCAACTCAAAACTGGACCCATACAATGTGATACAGACACCCAAGATACAATATCCATCATTTAAATATAATGTTGTCAAAAACCCTCTCTGCTTCGATCTTTCGTAGATTTACACCCCAGACTCCGAGTTAATCTATGATACCATCTCCTCCATGTATTGTACATAAAATATACCCATAATTTATAAGTAAAATAAATATTTCCATAAAATATAACCTCTTTACCTTAATTCCGTATATAAAGTCACCCAAAACTCTTAAATCCTTGTACTACCCTTTCAATAATCCGTCTAGGTGTATAAACATTGCGTGACCAACGTCTAAAACACATGGCCTACATTCCCTGCGAGAAACATTGCTAATTTGTACCATAATACAACAATATAATGATCTTCAACCCTCTATTTAGGCGTTTACTATCGTTTAAAGTCCTAAAATGTCTTGGGAGTAAGTATTTTAAATAAAACATAAACATTCCCTGTAGAAAAATTGATAATACTGTCATATCCAATTTTATGATTTTTCAACCCTATCTCCAGGCGTGTACTACTGCTTAAAGATTTTAAATATATAGTAAGCATGCACTTTAAGCATAACATAAGCATTCGCAACGAGAAAGATGACTAAATATGAACTCCCACTTCAGCGCGACATTGCTCCGCGTGCCTATGTGTACCGCCACATGTTTTATTATTTACATTTAGATGATTATGGATTGCACCACTCATACCGATACGTGTCGTACCACGCCTCCGCACAAAACGTTGGTTAGAATTTGGTGGGGAGAATAAAATGTGCCGAGGCGCACTGGGCGGTGGAGCGTCTTACTCCTGTGGGAATGGTCTTGCATCTTTATTCTGTCTAAGCTTATACTCCCTTTTACCCTTCTTCTACCATCTTCCCTTGGTCATGTCATGCGAAACTTCACACCTCAAAGTAAAGAGGAAAGCTCGCTGTTAGTTCTCAAATATTAAAACAAAAATATGTTGTGAGCCTATAACAATATTACTGTATTTGTTAAAGAAAGACGGTGCCCTGGTGGTCTAGGGGTAAGGTGTCGGACTTCTGTGTTGGGGTCCGGGGTTCAATCCTCGGTCTCGGCATGGATTTATCTGATTACCAAACCCTTCCTTCACCTTTGACAAGTCGTGTTTTAATCACAATTTGTGAATTTGTGTAATTCCAGGCCTCTACCGTGGTTCTGATTCCACGTTAAGCTGTAGGTCTTACATTTCATCTCACAATCATCCTACCATTACACATTAGCGTAAGTGCGTATAATAATAATGTTAGCTCCACAAATAGGTTTAAATATTCGTTTAAAATTAGCTAATGTTATATTCTCACAATTTTTTGGCTATTAATAAAACAAACTATGAAGTTACTAAGAAAAAAGAGCCCTGTTGAAATCTTTCGACTTTATTTTGGCATCAGCCATATTTTGAAATAACGCATCGTAGAATTAAATATTTCGTTAGATCTGAATGTCTGCGTGGTAATTCCTTGCTTACTGAGGTAGCATCCTTACGACCATGGTTAATTTTCCATCCTCTCCCCAGATGTAAATAAACATGATTAACCCTGAAATATCGTCGTTGCTGCACTAGTGTGATAGCCCGTATTCCAGTAAACTGGTAAGCGCACCCTCTCATCACCCGTTAGTGAGAACAAATTAATTTCAATCAATTGTGCCGTGGACGTCACTACTGTGGCACTCTACGTACTGTCGACGTCACAGGTGGAGAGTGTCAACGGTATCTCGTCAATAGTGAGGCATTCTAGTGCCTTGAGAAGTACGGGCCTATCGTGCCTTATGTACGAGAGGGATAGTTTGTTAGATAAGAGTATAGCAGACCATTCATGATTAGTGGAAGGATGATGCTCGTTAGTTGGTGGGCTCGAGAAAGGTGAGCCTATACATCACGGGTATTCTAGCGTGTTGAATGTTGAGGGATGGAGCTGAGCTAGTTACTCTGAGAGCATGATCGGCTATGATGATGAGAAAGAGTATTAGAACGTAAATTCCGGAAAAATACGAGGCTTTGTACCACACTTTCATAAGGGATAAGATGGTCGGTTATTGATTCGAGATATGGGTAGCTGTTATTGGATGCTGCATATTATTTCAGGCAAGATTTTTTTCCCATACCCAGTTCGTAGAAAAGGTACGGGCTGATGAGAAGGACAAATAGACACCATTAGTTTCAGTTAATAAGGACCTCGAAAGAACGGGGTGGAAAAGGGCGTATCCCAATTGACAACAATAAATGGATGAGATACATTCGGTGCTTCATTGCGAAGTGACGCCATCCCTGAGTGGTAAGACCATGTAATTGTGAAAGTTAAGTCGATAAAATACACGGTTTTTGATCATAAAGGCCGTTGGGTATTTATATCTGAAAGTAGAGTTATACTCCTGCTCCCTCCCTTTTCTTATTGGGAAAAAAAAACCTTGATAAAGTTAGATTTTTTAAAATTTTAACAAAGAAAGACCATCCTTGTTCGAGCTTGTAACGATAAATTTAAAAAATATTGATCTATTAAAACTGATTTTCGAGTAAAATCATGCCAAGGAAACTTTTTATGTTTATATTTTATATACTATTATTTACTATTATATAATTTAGCGTAATGTGATATGGTAGTCATGTTCCAACACCTGCAATCCCCAACCTAATCTTCTCAGCGCACACAGAGGTAAGAAAGACTCGGGTAAACCGGCAGATGAGAATGAAACCAGCAGCCAACCATGCATCAAGAGGGGACGGCCAAGGATTACAACCAATGAGTGTGCGGGAAGTTCATTTGTGAGAGGTGTAGTCAGACAGCTATTATTATTATTGACAGTAAAATTCCTAGCTGTAACCACATAGCCCTCGGACTTTGGCCAGCCCCGGATAGGTTTGTAAGGTAAAGTAAGGTGTGCTATGAAATTGAGTGGATATTTATAAAAGTGGTGTGAGATTTTAATTGTGTCTTAAAAATTTCAGATACTGGATCCTTCAATTCCCCATTCACTTTGATCTTGAATCAGGGTTGGCTACCGCATTACGAGACTTTCAAACAACCTTGACCCCCCAAGCAGCGGAGCTGTTGGACTTATCACAGGTTGGACATGAAACAATGGTTTAATGGCTTTCCATTCTCCTTCCACGCGAATTGGGCTACATTTACTCTAAATTATTCTTTACTCATCCTCAAGGTCACAATATTTGTTGGAAGGAGAAAAAATATATGTGGCAAAAATTGTTATTTTTTTCCTTAAAAGTACTGGAATAATATAATGTCTAGGTTTAATAAACGAGAAAAGAAAAACTTGTTAAAGAACAATAATAAAACACTTAAAACCATACATAAAATCATCCCATGCAATGCTGTTTTTAAATTATTTAAAAAGTAGCAAGGCACTAATACAAATATTGTACTAGTCATCCTACCTATAAGGTTGAAAGAAATACCACTCGGTTCACATTACATATTGTTAAACAAAGTTTCTGTCCAAACATAATTTTCTGTTGATTTGATTTTCTTAAAAAAAAAGTGCAGGAATACTAGGTACGAAATAAGAGTGAACTTGTTCACATAACATATTTTTTAAATTATATTGCACCATAAAAATGTCCTTTGTGGATTCAGCAGAGCGCCTGTTTTTCTATTTTGTCCATTGATCCCAATCCAAAAACACGATTTTTTTTACAGATATTGTGCATACATTTGTATTTACACTTTGTAACTTCTAAGCAATAATAGTAAAATTACCGCAAATATGAATTATTAGCACGTGATGCGTTACAACTTGCTGTTACAAATAGTAAGAATTCGACCCAACATGGAAATACAAGAGTTTCAAGGGCCACCTACTGAGAAATTGATGCTGCCAAATTATTCACACGCTAAATTCCACTGCCATAGAAAGTGTCGATCTTTTTAAATTAGCCAAATATAAGATTAATATAACCATAAATATTATCTCACTAATGGTACTGATTTTATTAATATTATTATTATTATTGATTGAAATTTATATTATTATTATTATTGATTGAAATTATTATTATTATTATTTTTATTATTATTATTATTATTATTATTATTATTATTATTATTATTATTATTAGCAACATCTCTTACTAAAACCTGTACAATTTTGCATTTTAACAAAAATAATCTTAGTTATATTCATAGTGATTTAGTAAGGAGAATTATAATGATACTAATTAATTATTCAAGGAACACCCAATAAACAATAACAAAAGGATCTGATTATAAGTGAAAAGATATAATTTATATTAAATATAAGGAAAAAATTAAAGATAGAAAAATATTTTTAATTAGAGAAAACCATATTGAGATTATAAGAGTTTGAATAGTTAGGGAGAGTAACAAGTCTGAATAATACATATTACATTATATAGGAGAAAAGATATACTGAATAGAATAATGGCAAACCTATAGCAAATTTTTAACCTATAATTCTTATTAATGTATGTGAAATAAGTAGAACAAGAACATGTTAAATATGGAATAGGTTAAAATAAAATAAAAACATATTAAAATTAGACAATACATACAAATAAAAATCTCATATTCTAAGGTTACATGTTAATGAATAAAACATTACTAAGTAAGATATAAAATTATAGTGAAAAAGTTAACATTAAGTTTAAAGGTAATATTAAGATAGATCCAGAGTTGTCAAAAGGAAAAGTTAAAAATTTGACCAATGGTAGTAAACAGCATAATTTCCCTGTTTACTACCATTGGTCAAATTTTCCTTGAATAATTAATTAGTATAAAAAGTAATCTGCCAGAAATATATTTGACGTCTAGAAAAGAAGAAGTGTTCAGAGAAAATAGGGCAATAGTAACCCTCCTTATTCCCACCTCAACATTGTCAATAGGTGGATAGTTCATACGAATATTTATAAGCGAATCACACACTGTATTGGCAAAAAAAAAGAAATGTTCCTGAAAGCATGTTTTGTTTGTTTGAGGTTCCAACTTATGATTGGATGAGACACGTTTCCATCAGGAACAACAACGTTTCTCAGCAGCAGATCAACTTGCAGCGATCCTGTAAGGTGTCTCTTGTGTTCAACAACCTGGAGCCCTTACAACTGGCCGAGCATATTACCTACCTTGAGCATAAAGTCATCCGCAGGATCAGCGTAAGTGAACATTTTTTATTAAGTGGCACGCACTACACTAAGTGTTTAGGAAATCTAAGCTAAAAGGGCCTCAGGAGCCATGAGGAGCATCTTGTCAGTAGCCTGATTCCTACTCGAACCCGCCATTTATATATTTACATATAACAATAGAGGTATATATTATTTCTTACTATAGCAGTTGCACACACATACAAACACACACCCAGCACACCCACACTAATTTCGTATATTCATACTAGATAATGAAACTCTTATAAATGTTTGAATAAATACGGCCCATAAGAAGTGGCAATACAAATTTGCTGTAGTAATGTTTTAGAGAAAAAATTGTTATTAATTTCTGATGCAAAGGAAGTATTGGGAAAAATTTTGACCACAAGATTATGATTGATCTTTACATTTTATGTGCACCCGAAATCAATAATGTTATATTACAATTTTATCTATCACTCTGTTTGTTTGTCTGTCTGTCTGTCTGTCTATCTGTCTGTACCTGGGGTGACAGCCAAACCCATTAATTTATTTTGCTCAAACTTTATATTCAAGTATGTTACGTGGCTATTCTTAAAGGCCAAATCGTAGTTTTAATCCTAGCTTTAATATTAAAAGTAGTGTACTAAAGACTGCTTTTTGAAAATTTGAAATTGTTTGGAAACGAATTTTGTTAACATGATAAATAAGAAAGTATGTTTTTTATAAAGAAAACATATTGAAGGTAATTAAGTTATTACTAATATTTGGAAATTCGATTTGATTTTTAATGACTTAACAATTTGGTTGTCATTGCCCGTCCGCTTAGTGACATTTGCCCAACCCAACCCCGGGATAGGGATTGTTGTAGATCACGTTTGTAAAATATGGAAGAAGGCAATGGGTTCCTTTCTTTTAGCTTTTATTATAAAATGAGTATGAACTATAAAAGTATATTCACAAGTTGTACAAGAACTAAGTATGAGCATTACACGCAAGTCCTTGTCACATTCTTCAAGACCATGAGCCCTTTCCCTGGCCTTTTATGCCCTTTAGTTCCTACATGAGTGGTATCCCAGAACCCGCGATCTTTACTAACACGAGTATCCCTGAAAAACAGTCCTAGGGTGCTCCCTGGTAACTAAATCTCTCACTAGGATGTAACAAGAACTAGCAAAACTGCATCTTTACAAGACTCTAACAAGACTATCCTCTAATAAGACTGCAACAAGAATAAAGCGTGTGCTCGTTCCTTAAAAAAAACTGCACACTTCTTTCACTACTCAAGCGAATTTCAACTTGGGGTTCATGGACTATAAGTATGTGAGAATTTATTGCTCACCTCTGCAAAACTACATATCTAAAAACTTTCTCGTTCAAATACAACAATTTGATCTTTTGACACTATAGTTCAAACTCTATTTATTAATATTGTTTCATTATGTAGAGTTATCAAAATAATGTTTTTATTTTTATGATGAAGAGAAGAAAAGTTTACTGATAACCAGCTTTCAAAAATCTTGCTATAATAGAATATACGATTGTGCTGTACCATTTTTTTCGACTTATTTTCATCAGTGGCTCACCCAGGGGGGAGAAGAAAATGGGGCAGGTTGCCCCCCCTCCCCGACCTTCCCCCACACCCCACAAATTCAAATAATTATAATAAAACTTAAAATACCTTAGGTTAAACTATAAAATTGAGCCCTGAACATGTGATTAATTAATTTAATCTTCATTTTTTTAAATCTAATAGCCAACTAATTTCAACAATTTTCTCCAAATAGCTTCTAGAGGGATCTAACTTTCAAACAATCTCCAATCGAACACTATTCCAAATAACTTCTAGAATAATCTTGTTTTCAAAAATTTACCAAGCGAATAATACTTCAAATATATCCTATAGTCAGCTAATTTTAAATGATTTGCCATATAAAGACCACTCTAAATAGCTTCTAAAGCTATTTAATTACTGTTTTTAATCATATATAATGAACATTCCAAATAGCTTCTAGGTGCATCCAAATTTTTTACTTTTTACTGGAGAGGGTCTTTGAACTTATCTTTGAACTGAGGGGCAAACCTCTTTAAAAAAAATGAATTTGCTAACCACCCCTTCTCCTTCTAAAGTTAATTCTAACTACAACCTTGATTGTTTGTCATCCCCTCTCCCCCCAAGTAAAATTTCTGGGTGCACCTCTAGTCTCCATGAATGTATTGTTTCAGTTTCATGACTTCAAGAAGTACGCTGAGACCGGCTCGTTGAGGGAGACACCTAAGTTGGAGCGCTCAGTGACTCTTTTCAACGGACTGACCCAGTGGATCCAATGTATGGTTCTCAGTAGGACAATGCCTCAACACAGGGCTGATGTCATTGCCAAGTTCATTGATGTGGCCAAGGTAGGTCACACTGCACAGTATGAATTAAGACACTGTAAATCAATCATCATTAAAAAAACATAGATTGCATGTACTCTAAATCCAAAATCAAATCAGAGAACTACTTACAAAAAATCTTCACTCCAAGACTAAACGTAGATGCGTTACACACGTTCAAGAATTCCACATTTATTAATAATTTGGGTCATATTTCAATATATGTCTTTCTCCAAAATTAAGGTGAAAAGAATTGGCATATCACTGTAGGACTAAAAACATTTAAAAAATATTTTTTTAATGTGAAATATTAATTTTAATGATGCTTCGCTCGATTAAAAACAACCTTCTTCAAACAACTAAAGTTTTTTTTGTAACATGGACACAGCAGATCACTCAAAGAGGATTGAAGATTATTTAGTGTGTTTAAAGCTTCATAACTGCCATTTCCATAAGAAATACCGCAATATGAGAACATTTAGATTCAACAAGGAAGTGCTATTAGTTCCAAAAATGTACAGTAGCTAGCCCTGTCTCTAAAATTTTGATTATCTGGTTAAGAAAATATTATGTTTGACTCTGAAAGTTTAAAATATCCATGTCCTCACGAGCTCAGTAGTTTAGCAGTAGATATCACCTTCAATAAAGTTGTACCAGAATATTATACCTATGCATTTAACAGAAAAAGCGCAGAACAAAAGGATAAAGTATATATTACATGTTCGCCGAAAATATAAGACATAATCTGCTTGAGTGGCTTAGCACTTTACACGATCATAGAAATGGGAATTGACCCCTGATGCCCTTTAACGTAAGATAGAAACTGTCAATCACATGTTTTGTTTAAGAGTGGATTAACAAATATTTTAGGTTAATTTCATTTTGAGTGTTTTCCAATTAATGTTTTTCTGCCACAGCACAGCACAATACACTTTCAAATCACTTCAACACACATGTTACGTCGGTAGACCCGGCTCTAATTTCACAGAACATGCCTACTGAATAGGTTAGGCTGTGCGTAAGCATAAATTGACTTACACAAGCAGATTGTTTAGTGCAAGTTGACAAAGCTTAATGTATCCCAACTCGCGCCGAGCGAATAAATCATATAGCACTGAGATCTTGTGATTAATTAAACGCTCGTTTCGTGACCATAAAACTGTTATATCTAATTATGTTGTGCTAAACCAACAATTAGAAAAATAATAGTTCTTAAGGCAATTTTTTGTATAAAAATCTTTAAACAAATAAGTATTGAATCTTATATTTTTTTTAATATTCAAATATCAAATACTCATACCTCTTTAATAAACATTGAAAGTAGGCTATATGGAAAAGGCCTACACACTTTTATTTAGCACCACGTCTTACTACCCGTTTGGCTTACAAGCTTAAGTACTAATTACGCTAATGGGTTAGGGATTGGTAATCTTGAATATAAAGGGGGTAAACACGCATTTTCGTGGAGGGAGATGAAACCCCATTTAGGAAAAAACCACCCCCAGTTCATCCAAGCGAGATTCGAACCTTGATCCCCTCATCCTCGGCAGTCTAGCTCAACACGAAACTGGCCCGTTAGCTAACTACGCCAACGAGGTGGCTGCCAACACACTTACCATAAAAAAGCAAACCTAAAGTTTACAATTAAAACACGACCAAGCCAATTACAGTAATTTTTTAGACACACTAAATTCTGATATTCAAAGATTTTAATACCCTTAGATTGTTTAAGTAAATCTGATCGCAAGTGATCTGTTTTCAGAAACTTGCTGACCTGCAAAACTTCAACTCGCTGATGGCAGTTGTGGGCAGCGTCAGTCACAGCGTCCTGGCGAGACTCTCCAAGACAATGGCCTGTCTGTCGTCAGAAAGTAAAAGACAACTTTCAGAGCTAACAGAGCTACTGTCCTCTAACAACAACTTCAGCAACTACCGGAAGGCACTCAATGAATGCAAGGGCTTCAAGATACCAATATTGTGAGTTTGGTGGGCTTAACAAAAAAAAAAATTGACCAATCTAAGCACTGGAAAGGAAGGATAGCCAGTGGCGGTTTGTGAACATTTAGCTTACTGAGACATAATTTGTAGTGATGTAGACTTAAATAAATGAATAAAGGAAATTTTTTGTGATAAGCTAGTTTGGTCGGTAGGAGAGAGGGAAGTGATTCTCAATCACTAGAAACAAGGAGAGACTGAGGGTATCCTAAAACAATTTTGAGCCTTGGATAAATAAAAATAAATTGGAATAAGAACACCAAACTAAATATGGTTCTAATCCACACCAACCCCCAAATAACATTAATATATAAAACTGTCCCTTGCTTATCAGGGATATATGAAGAATTATTTTTAAATATAATTGTATAGTTGCAAATATTTGTCTTCAAAAACTCAAAAATATAATAGATTCTAATGAACTGAATCTAATATGATGTTTGCAAAAAATAAAATGTATATGCAATCCGGATTTTTCTTATTTTATCTTTTAAGCAAAAAAAATTAGGGGAGCAAGAGGGACCAAATTATACACGTTAAGAGAGTCGCGTCCCCTCTACTCCACCCCCCGACCCCGGTCCCCCAACATAATCCCACTTGTACCATCTAGTCCCCTTCATACCCCTAGTCATCAAATTAGTCTCCTATATTTCCCAAACTAGTCTCATATAATCCCCAAATTAATCCAGATTGTTTCCTACTTAAAGTCTTATAGTCCCCAACTTAGTGTCATCCTGCATCATACTCATCCATTTTACTAGTCTCATCTCGCATATGTGAGTACGCATACTCAATTCCAGACTTGTCTGGTCAGATCTGCCAGTAAAGGTGAAATTGGAGTTAAAATTCCGGCCAATTGTAGGCTATTTTTTACTAAATTGTCTCCCTTCACATAAATGCGAGTACATTTCCTCTAAATTCTAAATTCCTCTCCCTACCTCATAGTCTAGTAAAATGTGTATAGCCTGGAGGAATAATAAGTCGCGTAGCAAAACAAAACCAATTCCACACATTATTCAGGTTACTAAGTAGAGCTAAAGAGAGAATGGTGAATAAGTGTTCATTGGTAGTCTGTTTTTAAAACATGCTGAAGAGGCGTCATATATAGTAAAGCTCAGTTGAGGTATTGTGTTTTATTAAACTGATCAACTCTTAAGAGATTTTGGTTTTCACCCTTGTATGGTTGAACCTAAGGTTTCATGAGGTGCTCAAACAGGCAGAGGGGCGGGTGAGTGATTTGAAGTTCTCTAGTTTCTTGGATTCATTTTCAAGGCTCTGAGTCTTACTACCTGTCCGGAATATCATATATTTACTGAGTGAGTAGAGAGAAGGAAGAAGGAATTTTTAGAAAATGTACTCGCAGAGAGAGTGAGAACAAACGACCTTGGTACATGTGACCCCAACCCAGATGAGCCTGATATTTAGTCAAATTCGGGTATCTTTTTTACTCTTGTTACACCTTTATTTTTTGTCCATCATCATCGCGTCCTACTACCCGCTCAGGCTATACGCATAAATGATAATTACTTTAATGGGGTAGGGATGGTACAGGAATCATTTTAGAGGTGGTATACCCATATTTGCGTGGAAGAATAGTGAAGAACCATTTAGGAAAAACCACCCTAAGTAGACCCGACTGTGATTTGAACCCGGGCCTTCCCATCTTCAGCCGGCCAGGCTACCACGAGAGTGACACCTCAGACCGTTTGGCCACTTAAGCAGGTACATCTTTATTATCTTAGTTAGGGATAATCCGGTTTCACTAATTCTTCATTTTTTAACTTGTACCTATTTATATTAATAGAAAGTCGGTTCTTAGTGTTTATGTATAAAATACAGGAATCGATGGTCATGCAGATTAATGCGTCAACTCTGTCTTGGTATTGTTTTACCAGTGAGCAGGAGGTCGGGGTTCGAGGTCCTGCTGGGTGTTTTGAGGGTGTGTTTTTTCCTTTAATAGTTTCAAACTCTCCCTCTATGTAAGACTCAGTGCAACAAAAAAAAAGTAAATTTATACTTATAATAAAATGAATCTTGTTTAATTTTACTATGTCTATTAATAATAGTAAAGTATTAAAGTGTAAGTTTAATAAAGATTTTACCCAATTCAAAACTAAATAATTATATGACTATTTTCTATAGCTAGTGATAACCCATTTAAATGCATTGGTAAAGACTCCAATTGCTTTAGATTAGCTTGTGTGTAAGTATAGTTTGAAATCCAGAACCGGGAGCCAAAATAACATAACCAGAATTGTAAAATATTGTGTAATCGAGCCATCAGTCATCAATCAATAATGTTAACCAATTTTTACTCAAATATAGTTGTAACATTACACTTGGAGTTGAGAATTGAACCCCCTGTTGAATCCCCTGTTCATGCATTGTTTTTCAACCCAATTTTACTGTATACCTAATGAACGGCCATAAACCGAACTAAATTATTACTATTATTATCGCATGGTTCAACGAGCATTTTTATATGCTTGTTGCTGCGTGATGCGTGCTGAGTTATAGCAACTCTTTGTTCGATTATATTAACGTTGCTCAAGCTTCCTTGAGCAACGCATACTAGGAGGACCAAGGATGACTTCCAGCATTCTCCATCTTTCTACCTTAAACCAAGCACAGGCACAACATTCAGCCTCTGGCCGTTAACTCGTTACTGTGAAAGGGTAACGCAGCATGTTGGTCATAAATCTTTAGGCTATGCCGGGAATCAAGCACAGGACCCTTAAGGTGGAATTCCCTAGTGGTCTAGTTTGATTTGAATCTGCTAGATGTCACCCACGTACTTGATAAAAACTCCATGTTCTCCTCGGAGACAG
The DNA here is from genome assembly GCA_902151425.1 of Timema shepardi. NCBI lineage: Eukaryota > Metazoa > Arthropoda > Insecta > Phasmatodea > Timematidae > Timema > Timema shepardi. The sequence goes on along the minus strand of CABFVX010000146.1, from coordinate 326,954 downwards.
ACAGGTCGTTGACTTTAAGTGTGTCA
>CABFVX010000146.1:233923-326016 GCA_902151425.1 Timema shepardi | reverse complement strand
GGGGGGGGGGGGGGGGGTTTTGGGGTTTAACCCCCAACCCCCCCCCCCCCCCCCCAGATCTGCCTCAGTTCTGGGTATATCTGGCCTAGATAAGGAACATTTCTGGCCAGATATGATTTTTCCACATGGGGAGGATGAAGTTCTCAATGAAGTTTCTATGAAGCCAAGGAAAATTAACATAAGAGTAAAGTGAATAATTACAAAAGTGATTTTGTGAGTTAATAGTTAGTGCAAGTTGGTTATTTGAATTTTCCGATTTTAATTCATAAAATAATTTAATAAATCAAATTTCCAAAATATTATTTATTGAAACTTTCATGTTTGTATATTCTAGCAGTATGCATGTATAAAAATGTGTTAATAAAAACTTAATAGTCATAATAATTAGAGAGTTATGACCATTTTTATAGATTTTAGATTATTTTGAATACTATTGTAATTCTTTTGATGCATTTGCATTTTGCAGTACTCAAATCTTCCCATTTTCCCGTGGTAAAAACCAATGGACCCCGTTTAGTTGGTTAGTGAANCCCCCCCCCCGCCCTGAACCCCCACAAATGAATCCTGGCTGCACCAGTGCTACATATATATAAATAATATTTAATAAGCGTCTTTTTAAGACTAAGTTAATTTAGTTTTCAATTATATTAACTACCGGTACATTGTATTGATTAAGATTTTGTTTAAATATTTAATTCAAAAAAGATCTTAAATAAGAGATAGATAAGCGGGTTACACTTCTTAGGTAATAAAGTTCTGTGGATTTAAGGGTTCGAAGACCTAAACTCACTGCAATGGGAGACTTAACTAGCGGAAGTGGGGCCTATAATTTGCTGAAGCTATTATTTCTGTAATTTCGTCTCTATTCGAAATTTTAGGGACATTTTTAATATGCAACACGGTGTACATGGTGAGTATTGAGTCATGGAGCGTACTTATTTATTTTAAGTACTCAACACATCTTCACTGCTCTAGATAAGTGTTGTCCAAACAACGGTATGTTTGTTCTCTTCCGACCTACCACCCTCAACGTATTTTTAAATTAATAATAGCAATAGAATTGCGGTACCTCCGATATTTATTATCAAATCATCTATCATATACTTTTAATAGCTTTAAAAGTATTTAATTTCAATCATTTGACTGTGTATTGTTCTATATAAAATTATCTGCTTACTCAACATATCATGACTACACATATAATTCTTCATGCAATAAGACTTTGGACATAATTAATTATTTGACCAATTAGTAATTTACATTATATTAGGTTCAATAGTGATGGATTGAGTTGAAACAATTTGGAATAGCTATTTCACTTTTGACACCACTACTATATTTTCGATCTTTTGTTCCGAAAGCCTATATTAATTGGGTCAAGAAAGCCTTATATTGTGTTAAAACTAATAAGATTTATATACAAAAATAAGTCTTAGAGAATAAATCATATATGTTAACATTTTTTCCATGGTCAGTCTCAAAGTAAATACAAATGTATACAATTTGGCAAAACGATAACAATTAACATACATAATAATTTGTAGCGGTCAACACAATACTAATATTTAAAATAAATAAAAATCCACATAAGTTTACCAAACAATAAATTCAAAAGAAGAATAAGTCATAAAAGTAAATCAACAATAAACCATGAAAAAGTCCATAGTTTACGGAAACATCCATTGTTCACAAAGTGTTATTCGCTGATATTTACTCTATGTAGAATCCACCCTAAGCTGTATTTTACTTTTTTAAATCGCCATAAATATATTTGCTTACCTAATGAGTATATAGTTTTTAAAGTAAAATATTTAAGAATGTTTTAGATATAAACTGAAAATACATATTTATTAACATTATTTATTTTATATCTTTGCTTCAAAAGAGGAGGGGTGATTTTTCTTCTTGAAGCTCTTGAATGTGTTGATATATGTAAAGTTATTTCGTTGAAATGAGAATGACAATATGCAAATCAGTAAAAAAAAAAGCACAAATAGCTGTATATCAAATAATAATACTAACAATTTGGTCGACCTCGATGGTCTTTATGTAAAGTGCTTGCTTCAGGACCCGAGGTCCGTGGGTTCAAACCATCTGGGGTCGACGGATTTCCATCGAGCGATAAAAATCCGTAGGGCAACTTCTTTTGGAGGGAAAGTACAGCCGATTGTTTCATGTAAAAGAACCCTGGAGGGTATGGGAAAATAACTTTCTCAGCAGTGGTGGCTCGTAGCTAAAATTAGTGGGAGTGCTGCTCCAGAAAAATTTAAGCCTTTGTTTTAAAATTGTGTAAAAGGAAAAAAACATGTATAAAAATAAAATGTATTTATGAACTTGATAAAATCTTAACAAAAAAAACACACATTTTTTACTTTCTTTAACTTAAATTGTTACAGTTCAAGCTTGATCTATTTATTTAAAAATGAAATCAATTCTCCTAGTTTTAATTTAAAATGTCCATATGTTTAGACGTTTGGCTATCCAAAGTGTTTATTGACTTATAATATGTCATTTATAAGCCTCCATTTCCAAAACCCTCTTTGAGAAATATCAAATATTTAACACTCATTTGGTGTAATCCTTCTACATTTTGAAAAAAATCATTTTTATGGCTCACCTAAAAGTTTTATTTTATCTTTACATATACAAATTTCCCTCCCCTCCTCCCTCACCCTCATTCGCTGTTTTCTAGAGTCTTGATTTAAAATTTCAGGATTTTATGGTCATTTGATGGGGTCTCTTTAGTTGCTTATCAAATTTCAGTTTTCTACCACACATAAAAGTAGTTGTTTGTATTTGTTTGTTTTTTTAACTTTTACCTCCCCCCTCCCATTCATATAATTCCCAAAGAATTTTTTAGAAAATTAAGAATAATCTTGTTATCTGTCGCTTCTACCTGCTCGGCAAACTTAATTTTTCCAACCAACCTAAAAAAACATTTATTTACACTCCTTTCCCCTTATTTAATGGAATATCATTTTAAAATATACATTTTTAAGACTTTTGTAACCGCGCGGCCAAAATTGGAAGGCGTGTTTGTGTAGTATTGTGTGTTACGAGCTGCGAATGACAAAACAAGCGTTGCAGTTGTTTTGATTAGCCTATAAACAAACATAATAGAGGATCTGACCACAAAATCAGTGTCAGCATTCTTTAGTGAGAAACTAGGCCATGGACCACGATAAAATGTAGGGGATTCAGCCATCATGGCTTACTAATCAACACCAAAGTCTAGGGTCACTCTGCCCAATTCGTGACTATGCGGGCTAAGACGTCATTTCATCAGTAATTGTTTTGAGGGATACCGGGGTTTGGGGACCGTGTAATGATCACCTAGGATTCAGGCGGGGTATTCCTAACAACACCTCGTTTTGTCACAAGCTTCCAAGTATTCTCTAAGTTCTACCATTCTAATATCACTACAAACATAATATTTGTAATAGCATGGTAGTACTAATAAACCTGTTTAAAAACCAAGTCTAACATCAATCACGAACCCACACAAGAATAAACAATCACCTTCCCTTTAACCTCAGTCGTAGCACATCCTGACAAATTCTAGGCCCACAGGATAGGTAAACGGAAAAGAGGAGGTGTCACTTCGATAGTTTGGCGTGAGGTGTTTTTTTTTACCTGCCTGCTGAATTTCATTTTTTCACCATGCTGAAAAGTAGCTTATTTTATTAGTTTTGAAAATATTTATAATCTTCTAATTTCCCTTTCTTCAGCTCTCTTAACAATTAAATATAATAATATTAATTTGATTAGCTGGAGATTTCTCCCTACCTTTCTACTAAATTTTAATTTTTTGGCATATCTGAAATGATTATTTTCGTATTTTGACCCCCTCTATTTACCTACGATTCATTTTGAAGTTTTCCATCTTAAGATGGTTCTGGTTAAAAGGGGTAAGCCTTCTATTTTCTTGCAAATTTCAAATAGGTACCTACTTCATTTAAAAGTGGGTTTTTATTTCCGGACAGACATTATTTTAGCTATATGTATTGAGAATTATTTTCTTTAGCATCTTATTATCAAGCTAGTACAAGGAATTCTGGGGCTGGGAGCCACTTGGAAAAAGTGGGGCTCTCCCAACTTTTTATTTACTACTTATTCGGGTTGTTAAAACTTTTTTCAAAATATTCTAATTGTAAAAGGCCAACAAACTTAAAACCATGTGCACAATAAACCCATTATTAATAAACTAACATAAAATAAATATAAGGCCTAATAGATGGTTAGTCGACAGATCAGCTTGGATGTCACATTGTTTTAGGTATTTTTTACATTTTCTTTATCCACTTTAGTGGTCGAATGGTCAAAAGCATCCCTCGGGAAATCAAATGGACTGTCAATGACGAATAAATCTGGGTTTTAATCTAATTTTAAATTAAATAATTGTAGTAAAAATATGTACTGTACATGGTATTACAAGGCCCCCTCAAGCGTGAGGCCCGTGTCCATGACCTACATACCCTTTCCCCCCTTAATCTGGCCCTGCTTATTATCCAGCTGGGCTATACGCATTTTAATTATAATAACAGGGCAGGGCTAATTAAGATATATATTTAGAGGAAATGTATCCGTCAAGGAAAAACTCTTTAGTATAGTTAATATTGTTGTGATTGCTGAGAACATTTTCTTTCGAGCTAAATGTTTCTGCTTTGTATAAAATCAACAAGCAATATTTTTAGTGCAAAGTTGAAAATAGGGAAATTTGACGTGTATAATCTTATTCAAACTATAAGGAGTGATGGTGTATTTATTGTTAGCTAATCTCAATACCTGTTTCATACTCGATATAAATCAAATTAAAATTCTAACATTGATCGAGGAATAGTTGATTGGAGTTAAGTTTCAACTTTATACACCAAAACTTTTATTTTCTTCACTTTAAAGGGTCGGGCCTTTTTGCTCCCCATGAACATTGTCTTATTTATAACCAACGTGCAAGATCACCTCAAAGATAAACTAACTAGGTTTATTAGTACAAATTATTAAAATAATTTGAAAATATTACAAATATGTCATACACATAAGAAATAAATATTCAAACATGTACTAGATATTTAAAATGTTGTGGGTAGTAAATAGTATTAATTGAAATTTTTGCATGCTTAGAACAGACTCAAATTAAAAATCAAGGATATTCCGTTTTTTAAAATACTACACTTGATGTGCGGTTTTAGAAAACGGTTGAGGTAAAAAGGTATTAAAATATAGAAGGGGTGAAATTATAATAGTTTACATATCTTCATAATTTTATTTTTAATTAATAAATATTTTTTTAAGTGTGAACCTTGTTCAAATCATTGTTTAAAACATTTTTTTTTAATTCTAAACTAATCAGGAAATAGCCAAAGAAACAATAATTTTGAAAACTGAGTCATCAATTTTTGAAAACAATATTTGGGCGTAATCACGGAATAAAAATCACAAGAATTATTTAAAAAGGTCAAATTCAATAATATATCTTTTTTTATGGTTGTATTTACAAAAGTCAAATAAATTTTGTTGGAACGAACAACCTTTATATTAATAGGTGTAAAATAAACAAAGCTATTAAGTAAGTTAGATTTAAGGATGTTTGTGGTTCGCGTTTTGTTAGACATATGTGGGAGCTCTCCCTTAACTTTGTTGGCAGCCACGTTACCGACTGAGCTAAGGCGTCGAAAACCTCACTATATGATATTTCCAAAGTATCGGTAGGCAATTTTACTAATTAAAGCCATTGTTAATAAAGCGAGAACCTGAATCCGAGTTGCCAGCCTAATCTGATAGTGTGTTGTTGAATCAGGGGTATACATCTGAAGGACCTTATCTCACTACACGTGGCCTTGCCTGACAAGCTGGAGGGGGAAATGGTAAATCTCCGCAAGATGGCACAGTTGTCTCTTATCTTCCAAGAACTGGAGGAATTGCAGAACTGTGCGCCGCCTGTAGACGCCAACATGGACCTCGTCAATACGTTGCGGGTGAGAACATTTAGCCTCATGCATGTTCTTAGCTTTAGGTTTTGGGATATTCACAATCAATTGTTGAGCAATTATTATTTTTATTATTATTTTTATTATTATTTAGCATCGCGTCTTACTACCCGTTCGGGTTATATGCTTTAAGTACTAATTACGCTAATGGATTAGGGATTGGGAAGGATGAATTAGAGGAATTGAACCCGCATTTGCGTGGAGGGGGAGTGGAAAACCATTGAGCTATTATTAAATTAGGGATCCATATTGATGGACACGTGAGCTGAGGCGTCAACCTAACCTGCTTTGGTCGGCTGTTAACAGGGACGTCGGAGTTTGAGTTTCAGTCAGGTGCACTGAGAGTGATTTTCTCTAGATTGCCTTCCACTATATATGTAAATTCGTGTACTTTTCCTATAAAACTATACCTTTATCATCCTTACCTCATTAGTGTTAATATGCATCTAGCCCGGATGAGAAAAAAACTTGGTGATCGAGATTAAAATAAAAACGTCAGTAGCTATAATGGCGAGGTGTGCGCGAGTAATGGAATTTTGAACTAGTTTTTGAACCTTTAGTAGAAAGTCGAGTCCGGACTCGACAGCATTATAGACTGCAAATTCGAACATGTATAGTTCTATATCTATTCTTTATTAAATATCTGGCTATGGATAACTCATTGCGTACTCTTATCTACTTGTATGGTGACTTATTGTCATATGCACAGATGACATATATGTTATTTTCATTGTAAAATTGTAATACTATTTCAATTTCAAAGATAATGTTAGTTATATATTACTCTTATTTTTATTTCAAAGTGTATTTTTTAAATTCAATAATCATTTAAATTTTATTTGAATAATTCAGTCTTAAAATTATATATATTATCAATTAATTAAAGCCTTACTCGACTCGATACTATGTAGCTTTCTAAGTTCACTCAATCTTGAATCAGAAATGGAAAACTTAAGTTCGCAGACCCCTAATAATAGTGATATTTATTTACCTTATTATTCAATAAACCTAAAGAAGTTAATTATTACTGTCTGTGAATGGCTCACCAAATTATTTATATATTCAAATTGTGATTCATCTTTGGAAGCGGGAAAGATGATAACACACTCTCAAACTTTTTGTAGATAATACATAAGTCTAATTTGTAGTTTGTTTAGTGCATATTTTATCTTTCATATGCAAACTGTACACGGGCGTCGTTCGTGGGGCTAACAGAGGTTACAAACCCCTACAGCGGTGATAGGGGCATTCTTGGTAATGAGAATGCACTTTGGAGCAATGCATAAATGACTTATGGAATGAATTATATTAACATATGGTTCTTGTTTTTCAGTTATTATAATTAATGGGTGTTCTGTCTTACGACAGGTCCATTCCTTTTATCAGTGAACTAGACTGCCACACTACTATGTCCTCTGCCTCCTCCTTCAGCTCCCCGAATTTTCTTCTTTCCTTCAAGTCATCCAATATTTGAATCTTCCTAATCTTCAGTTGATACAAAATGATTTGTATTTTCTAATGTGACGTGATAATGGGTTTATTTTGTTCCCTCTCTTCCCCCTTGCACAAGCCCACTCAGTAATTAAGAACTAGAGTCACCTACTTCGGTGTCCACGTGATCTAAGGTATCACTCTTACAATAGACAATACTACCGATGACAGGGAAATCGGAGTTTAAATCTCGGTCAGGTGTATTGAGGGTGATTTTTCTTAAATGGTTTTCCATTTTCCCCGCAAGAAAATGCGGGTACACTTCATCTACATTCAACTTTACTCTTCCCTGACCCACTATCATAATTAGAAGGCTAAATGTGTGTATAACCTAAACAAGTAGTAAGATGCGGTGCTAAAATAAAAGCTAGAGACTCTTATTAAACTGTTCACACATTAGGGACTAATTTAACATTCATAATAGTACTGAACACACATATTTTGATGTATATCTGTATTCATATCAGAACTGTTCACGCATGTGTTGGTGTATTTTCTTTTAGCTCTCATTGGACCTCTCTTATACAGAAGATGAGATTTATGAACTCTCTCTTGCGCGAGAACCCCGCAACAATTCCTCGGTAAGCAGTGGTGCAGTATTAAAAAAATATTAGTGGAGGGACCATGATGGTAGGAGGTTTAGGGGGCGAAGACTCCCAAGCGCCAGACATCAGTGGAAACTAGTGTATACTATATAATATTTTTGATCATTTATTATATAATGGGAGTTCTCATGACTAAACATGAATATCAAGTTTAATATTACGCTAACCATATCGCACCTCACTTTACTCCTGTCAGCAAAGTAGGATGCTAGTGAAAGAAAAGTTGAATAATGTTTAGCGTTCACATTATCGTGTTTTAAAAGAGAAATACAATAAGCGTACATATTTTAATGGAGAAATCAAAGTATAACAGGGGCACATAGATGTAATACTATTTGTATATGACCTTACAGATAATACGTAGTATATAAACGAACAATCTTTATAATATAAGGATCCCTTGACCCTTAATAGTAGAAGTATTCTTATAAAGAGTAAATCCAGTGTAATCTTAGCCATGGCAAGACCCAACCTTTCAGTTAAATGAGTGTTTAGCATTCTTGACCTATAATCTGATAGGTAGACCATTGATTAATTTTGCTATAGAGATGTGACGTTATCATAGAATGGTTTATCCTTCTAATATGATGAATGCTTATCTTAAAATATAACCTAATCACACTTTATTCTTTGGTTGTATTAAATAAGCCCAATGTTTATATTATGTATGGTACCGGTACAATTTTAAATTTTGCATTGGGTGTATTTTTGTCTTTCTTTTACCTAAGGGAGGATCCAATATCTCTGAACGAAAAGTTTATTTTTATGTAATTTAGTACATAGGCCTATTTCATTTTATTCTTAGGGTTTGCATAGTTTCTGGATATTGAGCACACAGGATTTGTTATAGTCTATTGGCTAAACATGCTCGTATATAGTAAAACTGGTACTAACCTGTTTTAAAGCATTAATTAGTCAATACATATAATATTAATTACCTCTAGACTCACTCTTGTTAATCTAAAAATGGAGTGCATAAGGGTCTACAAATGAGACTGGATACAAAACCTGTCGAAAACTCTAGACTGTACATGTTTGACCGTCATTTCACAGCTCCAACTAAGATGTGTGATAAAGTGAGTTCTGTCACCAGTCTGAGTGGGGTTACATTGTACAGGTACGGGCTTGAATGAGCCAATGAGCACAATACAACTTGTATCTAAAACATTGCATCAAACTTTGGCAGGCTATTCCTTGGGTGAAAATAGAATAATTCACATCAGCAACCTAGGGACCATCTTAAATATTAAGGGAGGTATTCCCCCCCCTAAAGATAGAGCTAAAAAGGACTGTTGTATGAAATATTATGAAAACTACTTAGGGTATTACAACGAATCTTTGTATACTACCTATCGAAACCTTGATAATTAATAAACTAAATGTGCTGTTACCGTTACCCACCCCTATCATGTAAAAAAGGGGTGGTTGTAACACTTTTTTCTGCAATAAAATATGTCAGAGTAGGTATTACTAATTTTGACTTAAGATTAGAAAACAAGGTCTAGAAACTATCAAAAAAAAAGGTGTCTTGGAGAAACTGTCTAGCTTTCTCCGTTTTCGAGATAATAACACCAGTTTGAGCTCAGAGACAAGTGTAAATGCCTGCCAGGTAGGCAACCAGAATCGCAGTGTTACTTCGCACTGACTGCAGTCGTTTAACAATCTTTACCGGCACGTGTGACTATGTATCACGTACATTTGGTAAAAAAAAAAGGCTGGTTTTTGTGTTAGGATGGAGAAGCTCAGATACTTTTCCTTCTTCATAAGCTCCGATGTGTTGATATTTATCACATTAGTATATTATGCTTACACAGTTCACACTTGGGTGAGATTTTAATCATTACACTCACTGGAATATTGAAAGCTAAATTAAGACATACTAATTGTAGTTCTTGTATGTTTTAATTCCTTGATTCAAAATCAGATTCATAGCAAGTGTTCAAAATGGCGTCTCCTAATGTCATTGCAATAATTGAGGTAGCGTATCAATGACTTGCGTAATCTTTCGAAAACACGTGGTGTTTCTTGAACCTTATCACATGCAGCACCTATCCTGGCTAACAGGTNATACTCCAGTGAGTGTAATGATTAAAATCCCACCCAAGTGTGAACTGTGTAAGCATAACTTACTAATGTGATAAATATAATCACATCGGAGCTTACACACATATCACATAAACCAGCCTTGTTTACCAAATGTACGTGCCGGTAAAAATGGTTTAACGGCTGCAGTTTGAAGTAACACTACGATTCTGGTTGCCTACTTGGCAGGCATTTACACTTGTCTCTGAACTCAAACGTGTGTGATTATCTCGAAAACAGAAAAAGATAGCCAGTTTCTCCAGCACACCTTTTTTGTTAATTTCTAAACCATGTTTGGTAATCTTAAGTCAAAATTAATAATACCTACTCTGACATATTTTATTGCAGGAAAAAGTGTTAAAACCCCCCCTTTTTTACATGAAGGGGGTGGGTAACGGTAACAGCACATTTAGTTTATTAATGATAAAGGTTTCAATAAGTAGTATACAAAGATTCGTTGTAATACCCTAAGTAGTTTTCATAATATTTCATACAACAGTCCTTTTTAGCTCTATCTTTAGGGGGAAATACCGCCCTTAATATTTAAGATGGACCCTAGGTTGCTGATGTGAATTATTCTATTTTCACCCAAGGAATAGCCAGCCAAAGTTTGATGCAATGTTTTAGATACACGTTGTATTGCTATTTCCTCCACTTTTGTGCGTCCCTTTATGCACATTGTAGGAGGGTTTAGAATCAATTTCTCCCCCACTGACTATTTCCATCTATAGGCTATTAATTTTAATTTTTCTGACAATTTCAAAAAAATCTTTGAATTACAAAAACAAAAGTTTCTGATCTATAATACTTTCATTTTAATTTAGATCTCTATCTAAGTTATGTGTTATTTCAGCCCCAATGCTCCCCGACCCAATCCGTACTGTTTGCGGAGTGGGCGTCCAACCCGTCGCCTCCCCCAGACCCACAAACCATAGAGAAACACGTTAATGCCATGGTGGAGGCTGTGTTCAAGAACTATGACAATGATCGGGATGGCTACATCTCTCACGAGGAGTTTGACGCTGTAGCTGGGAACTTCCCCTTCATCGCGTCCTTCTGTGTCTTGGACGCTGATCAGTTAGTAATGTTGATGAAAGAGGGGATAATATAGTTGATAAAAGATTAGTATGTAATGTTGGTGAAAGATTTGTTACCTGGTAATGTTTATGAAACATCAGTTAGTGATATTAATGAAAGATTAATTATTAAGGATGAAATATTAGATAGTAATGATAATGAAAGATTAGTTAAATGATGACGAATGATCAGTTAGTATGGTTGATGTTATTGTATAAAAGTTCAGTAAGTAATGTTAATGAAAGATTACTTATTAATGATGGAATATTAGTGAATAATGATTATGAAAGCTTAATTAAATGTTGATGAATGATCAGTTAGTATTATTGATGTTATTGTATGAAAGATCAGTTAGTATTGTTGATGAAAGATTAGTTATTATTCTGGGTGATGGGTTAGCTAGTATAGTTGATGAAATATCACATGTAATGTTGGCGACATACCAGATAACCTACTAATGTTTATGGAGTGAACAAAGCCTTTTGAGTCTCACATCTCTAGTTCTATGCCATTGCATTATTTGTTATGTTCCTTTAATTAATATTGGGTTTTGTTTTGTTTCTTTTTCCCATGCTATTTTGTCAGGGCATAATACAGAAACTGTTTGTTTTGTCCTCAGTGATGGGATGATCAGCCAAGAGGAAATGAAGAAATATTTCATCCACGCGAACTGCCATGCCCTCAAAAATGGTTTTAAGCATGACTTCCATGAGACCACATACTTCAAACCCACCTTTTGTGCACATTGTGCAGGTCTGGTAAGACAACATTGTTCTAAATTGCTTGGATTTAATGTGCTTAAGATTATCTTATTTTGTTGTCTTACTATTATTCGTGTTTTACATGTATGTACTAATTAAACTAATGGGTTAGAGATGAGGAAGGTTGAATTAAGAAGAAGTGCTCCTGCATTTGAGTGGAGAAAGAGATAGAATGGGAAATAATTTTGGGAAAACCACCCTTTAAACACTTATCGGAATCGAACCATTATCTCTCTTTCATCGGCAGTCTAGTCTATTGCGAGAATGGTGCCTTAGACCATGCAGCCAACAAAGCAGATAATTATCTTAGTAAATGATAATTGTGCTTTAGACAATAAGCTACAACCTCTAAAAAAAACTTTACTTTCCCTGTGCCATCATAAATGTAGTAGTCTTCATATACTATGAAAATAGACAGGGCATAATTAATGTGTAGTTCGCCAAAAGTGTAGTTTTTTCTGCTAATAAATAACTCCACTCATGTGAAGTGGTTAAAAAAAACAATAGGACTATTTTCAAAAACAATATTTATCAAACAAAATGTCTGTTGTATTGGCAAGTCAACCATATTACAAAAATATATTTAATATATTTATCTATCTATATTAATAAAATAAAGGGTTTGTCTGTATGTCATGAGCATTGTGCTATATCTACTGCATGCAGATGGCTGAAATTTAAAATGTATACCCCCTGTGCACAGACATGTATGTACACTTCGAAGTTGATTTTTTTTAAACTTTTATTAAAAACTGGATCGGTAGAAATTAAATGAAGAGATCTTTTCTATCAGTTTGAAACAAAGAAAAGCATCCGAGGGGGGCCATGTAATTCACTCCATGGCTACCCCGAGCAACGCCGGATTCTTCTGTTAGTTTATGATACAATAAATTGAAGCCACTGGCTGAGAAAAATTGATGAGAGATTATAAAGAATTAAAATTCTTTTTAAATATCAATGTAAGGAATGATCTAAGCCTCTTTAAAATATAACTACAGTGCTACATTTATTGAAGTTAAAAATAATTTGTCATTTAAAAAAAAGTTTTTTGTATCCCTCTTGAAGTACTAATTTAAAAAGTTTACCACATAATTGAGATTAACGATGTTATTAATTTTAATGAACTCCAATCAACTGCTAATAATCTAGGTATTGAGAAGAAATACAAAAATATATTACCAATAATACTTTAATGGGAAAGAGGGGTGGCAGGTTGAACGCTTAAAATGCACACACCATTCTTACTAACCTATTTGCAATTTATTCTGAATAAAACTATATATTAGGGCTCTGCGAATAATTAAATTTTGAGCATTGAGCAAAGCTTTAAATATATACTTGGGTGTTTGGGCTCAAAAGATTTATGGGCTCTTAAGAGCTCTTTGAAAACGGTTTTTTCCTTTGACTTGCATTGTGTGTCTGGTGATGAATGACTAATTGTTTAAACTTATCTCTACTTGTTGGAATGTGTTTGTGCCTATGAAGCTTGATTGTATGTTGGTTGGGAAAGAGGGTTGGAAGGGAGGAAAACCTAATAAAGAGGGGGTTGTGCAGTAAATAGTCATTGAAATGTTAAGGTCAGCAACTGAGTAAACTGGTTTTGTTGATTAAAAGAAAAGAGTATAAGACTTATATAAATAAGATATATTATTATTATTATTAGCATCGCGGCTTACTACCCGTTCTGGTTATACGCACTTACGCTAATGTGTAATGGTAGGGTTATTGTGAGATGAAATGGAGGACCTACAGTTTAACATGGAATCCGAACCACGGGGGAGGCCTGGCATTCCCCACATTCACAAGATGTCTTGTTAGAGGTGAAGGAAGGGTTTGGTAATCAGATAGATCTGTGCCGGGACCGAGGATTGAACCTCAGCCGCCAGCACAGAAGTCTTACACCTTACCCCTATACCGCCAGGTCACCAATAAGATATAGAAAGATATCCCTCCATAGAGAATTTAGTACATGAATAGCTTAGAGCAAGATGTTATCAAGTCCACCTTAATACAAAAGTATATTATGTACTGTACATCTTAAAACATAATAATGCTCTAAAATCTCTTCCTGATAAGAGGTCAGCACCAAGTTAACCACTGCACTCCAGATGAACAGGGAATTATGTTTTTTTTATATTACTAAATCTTCCCATCCAAATGTATTTTCATTTTTTTACATTTTTTTTTAACTTTCCATAGGAACATTGAATTGAATCATAATCAATATTTCGGCTACTACCACGGTATATTTAAAATGTAATCTTATAATTTATTGTGACTTAATTTTTTGATTATTTAGAAATAAATAATTTTAAATTTTAAAACTTTATTTAATTTTAAAAACATTAAAATAATTTGAAAAGGTATCAGTTTTTTACTGACATAAATTAGTTTTAAAATTATATACAACTCAAGCGCTCGGCTCGATACTTGAGCGCTAGCTACATGAGAAACTTACTTGACATCGACCGACTTGAATCAGATACAATTGAGCTCGCAGACCCTTATATTTTCATTCAGGTCAAATTGGTGTTTGTTCATTGTAAAATGTAGAAATATTTTCACACTTATCAATAAAACTTGACAAGATTCATTTTAAATTTAATAAAGCTTTTAAAGTTATACAACAATATTGAGAGAAGAATAATTTTAACTGATTTTGATCAAACTTTTCTGCACATTGTCCTCCTTTAGAACTTTATTTTTATTTACTTTGTCTCTGATCAAAATGTATCCATGTAGGCCTATTTAAAGATGTTATATATGTGTATAATCTGTATATATATATATATATACATACATATACATACTTTTTCAAACTAATCCATTCCAAATAAAACAAGTATCTTGAATATGAACCATGATGAAGTCCCTTATGGTAGATTTGGATAGTTTTTCAAATGTTTTTAATTATTCTACCCCTGTTTTTAAAATTGCTAGCTATACCCCCCTCATACTCCCCCTGTTCTTATACAACTGCCCAATTCCCCTCGCCCTTGTCAAAACCACTTGATAGCAACTCGGTGAGACAAGCGTCTGCTTGAGGTTAGTTATGGTACCCTTGGAGAAGGGGAGGAGGGGCGGGAATATAAAGGTAGCAGCAACTACTATAAAAAAAATAATTTACTTATATTTTCTGCTTGCAAGAAGCCTCTTTATGTTTCATCCCTTTAGGGGGTGTTTTTACACTATAAAACTTATAATAGCATTCAAAGCTTTGTTATTGTTCTTATTAATTGTCCAGTAGAAGGTTTGGGGAGACTTAGTCTCATAATCTACCCTGACTCTATACCCCTGTCCAGATTACAATAAGTCCTTCACTTTTATATTTAGATCAGTGCTACCCAACCGCCCTTCTCATACAGATGTGCAGAATCCCTAGCAGCAAATTACATCACATACTACTAGTCATGAACTTAAAAAAGGGGAGGTGTGGGCTTCAACCCCACCACTCTCCCCCCCTCTCCCTCTATGAAAAAGTTTTTAATATGAAGCTTAAGGACGGCCTTGTATCAAACCCCAAATAACTTATGGAAGCATTCATTTTTCAGTAATTTGCCAATCCAAATAGCTTCTAGAGGCATTTAATTTTCAAAAAAAATTCCAGGTGAATGTCATTCTAAATTACTTATAGAGGTGTCCAATTTTTAAAAGAAATACCCTCAGGGGGTTCCTCCAAAGATATGTTGTATGCATATATTTTTTTTTTCTTTCCAATCCAAGCTAAGACCATTCCAATTAACTTTTAAAAGAATTCAATTTTCAAAAATGTGTTGGGGTAAGACCACTTTCAATCATTTCTAAAGGCATCTACTCTACAAAAAAAGGGGGAGGGAGGCAGGCGAGAACTATTCCAAATAGCTTCTAAGAGCATCCAATTTTAAAAATTTATTTGCTGGTGGAAGATCACTTCAAATAGTTTTTAGAGGTATTTAATAAAAAATAAAAAAAATCCGGGGAAGAGCACTCTAAATAGCTTCTAGGGTGTTCTGAATTTAAAAAAAAGGTGTGAGGACCACTTCAAATAAATTCTAGGAAATCTAATTTATAAAAAAAATATCTGGTTAGGACTTCTTAAAATAGCTTTAAGAACCATTACAATTTTCACAAATTTACCGAAGCAGAACTGCTCCAGGTAGCTTTTAGGAGTATCCAAATTTCAAAAAATGTCGAAATAGCTGTTAAAAAGAGCATAATTTTCCAAAATTCTCCAATTTTAAAATTCTCTCTATGACCATGCTACAGGTACTTAAAGTTGTATTCAGGAATAAATAAATAGCTAGTGTCTGGTATTTTGGATGGTCAGCAGTGAACTGAGCATATCAAATAATTCCAATGAGTATAAATAAAATATATTAATGATTCGCCCTTGTTCACACAGTTGTGGGGGTTGATACGACAAGGCTACAAGTGTAGAGACTGTGGCATCAGTGCTCACAAACATTGCAAAGCTCTTGTGGTTATGGAGTGCAGATTAAGGACCACTTCTTCAGGTAAACAAACCTAAAAGATCAAATGTGTGTATTTTTTACAAAAAAAATCTTTTGTTATTTAGTAGATAAAAATTTAATTATATTTAGTTCCCCTAAAAAACTTACAAAAAATGAAATAATCATTTATTTATTAAATAAAATAATAATTACATTTAATTCCTCTAAAAAACCTTATTAACAACCAATTGCTTCTATATTTATATAATAAATCACTTAATTATGAAATATTTTGATTCAAGAACATGTAATAATGTTTTTTTAATACATAAGCTATACTGGAAAGAAAAGTATCTGTTGCAACTATTGTTTACAGTTTGATATTTTGTGAAAACAAGTTAATTTTTATGTAAAAAATATGTATCTTAATCAGGGGTGTAGAAACTTTGTCAGTTTTTGGGTACTTTGGCCAAAATCAACTGGTAGCACCCTAAGAAATGAAATTGGCCCCCTTTATAAATTAAAGTAGGCTTCCGACAATGGCACAAGCACAAGGTAATTTGATAATAAATTTCTTTGATGAGAACTAAATAGTCAATAGATGTATTCTAGCAGGTACCTTTGGCACCTATTACAACCTTTAAAAGGGGTTGACAACCCCTTAGTTTTCTCAACAGCCCATTCCTATGTCCCTAATCATAATTTAATTTAATGTTTTCAGGTGATCCAAACAGTCATGCAGCTACATCAAGGCGTAGGTTCCGCCGCAAGAAGAAGTCCAGTGTGTCTGAGTCAGAATCTTCTCCGCCTAGTCCGAAATATTCCACTACCTCCTGCTCAACAATGGGCGACTCTGATGCCTACCAACAGGGCGCATCAGGGGCTGAACACTCCGATACCAGCGTCGGGGGATCCCTCCCGCCAAGCCCCAAACCCACAGTGATGTGGCCCGGCCCCCACAGGAAGATCAGCGACTCTTTACTCGTCCCACCGCACAATCGTATCCCAGCAAGATTGCGGGCACAGCACAGTTGCCCGGAGCCAGCTTGCAGTCATTATAAGGTGGGAGGAGCTGATGGGACCCCACACCCTCCTCTGTTGCACTCTGCCACCCTGTATCATCCCCCTTTCGCACACCAGGCTGCAGTCACCAGAAGCCCCAGTCAACAGGGGTGCAACTGCCACCTTGAACTTGAGGAAGTTAACAGGAAACTAGCAGCTGTGGAGGAGGTAGCGTTTGTAACCTCATATATATTGCCTGACTGGCATAGAGGCATTGTGGTAGAGCTGCTATGCTTTCAATTGTACAGCCAATCCTTAGCTCCTTTGTGTATGTTCCTTTGTATGCTAGTTTGCTATGGCTAAGTTGTGTGTCTAAGATTATTATAATCTATATTCTTTGCTATGTTTTAAAATAGAGTGCCCAGTGGGAATGAAAATCTTGCTTGCAACTACTGGCATTTATTTATTACAATACTGGAATGGTGAAATTTCATTTGCTTATTGGATGAGTTCAAAAACATTCTATAGTAAGAATGTTCTTCTCCATTGAATATGCAATTAAAACAATACTATTATAAAAAAAAAAGTATTGTAATAATAATAATAATAATAATAATAATAATAATAATGAGTCTCAATGGTCAAAATTATTTATTAAAACATAGAAAAAGTGATGAAAAAAGGAAAAACGTATTACCTAATTGTTTTTCCGGTCTGTTTCTTTTTTAATCATAATCCCTGCCAAACTAATATTACCATATTTTTTCGTTTACAAAAAACTTTCCAAGGACCTGAATTGAATTACATTTTGATATGCTAAATTATTTAGCTAAAGGTGAGATCAAAACCAATACTTAATTTATCATGTTTTAGTAAATAATTTTAAGATCATGTTGTTTAAGTGTAATAAATATTAAGTTCCAATTTTGTTTTATTTAGGGTTTAAAAGATAGTGCTAGTGGGAATGTTTTTTAGTTCAATATTTGTCTTCTGTTAATCTGTGAATGTGAATGTGTATAGTTTTAAAAGTATTATCAGGGCCTATTATTGATAGTTTTATTCATGCTAGTGGTGACCTGGCGGTCTAGGGATAAGGTGTCAGACTTCTATGCGGTGCTAATAATGATAATATTCATGCTAGTAATGGGTCCTTTAAATCCTTATGGATATTTAATATTTGAGAATTCAAGAAAATTCCAGATTTTAAATTTGTAAAAATCAAGAATTTTTTTCAAATTTTAGATAGGAATTAAAAACTATTGTGATGCTTACTAGTTGCTTTTTACCAACATAAATGTAGTACAGACATATCAATTAGGCCATTGAGTGATGCTTATACCATTAATTTATCGCTCAAATGAATGTTAATTTAAAATAAAAATATATCAATGAGTTATGATTAGTCCTGTGCGGAAATGGCATTTTGATTTGGGGGAACTTTCAGTCGAGAAACAACGATTTCTCATGGGAAAGGGATGAGAAAAAGTTTTCAAGTAATTTTCCAATTTCGTCGTATACTTATTTTTCAGATTTATAATTCTAGTCTAAGTTTAGTCTTCCTATTCATTCAAATTTTTTTATTTAAATTAATAGTTTCAATTTAATTCAATGTATATGTAAATGTCAAAAGTATTTTTGGATAAAGTCAGAAAAAAAATTTGATTCAGTTGCAGCTATAGGTATGAATAGTAAATTTAAATTCTGTAATTTTATAAAAAAAGATATGCATACTCAAAATCTTTATATTAATTTATATTTAATGGTTAAGTTTTTCAAATAGAAACTAAATAAGTTAGTATTTTGTCTATCGAGTGTTGCGTAAGGTTTTGTAAATAATTTTAATCAAAAAACCTAAGCCCAATGCAATTATTATAGTAATTGTTTATTTTTAATCAAGCATTTTTGGTGCAAATATAAGTTTTATTTTCATTACTGTTTCCAGCTTGTGGTTTAGGTCAGTTTTTTTTATGCAAGTCATATATTTTCCACTATCGGCTGGCTAGGCCTGCCGTAGCTTCATATGCCTCATAATCTAACTTAAGACCAGGACAGTCACAACATCCAGTCCCTGGCCGTCAATTTATCAATGTGAAAGGGTAAACCCATATTTTCATCAATGATATATTTTTGGCCTTGCCAGGAATCTAACTAGGATCGTTAGCTCACTAGGCAGACATGCTATCGACTGTGCTAAGTTGCCAGACTGATATAAATATAATAGATTATAAAAATAAATTTTAAGATTGACTAAAAAAAATTCTGAAATAAAAAAAACTTATCACATAAATTTTAATAAATACTTGCACAGTAAACCACAAAATCTTCAAACTAATATAAATAAATAAAAGTGAGCCACAGTCTTTTACATAAAGCTGCGTCCCCACTGAGTTGACATTGTTGAGTCATTGGGAATGCTAAAATAAACTTTGTCAATCAACATAATATGTCGCTCGACATGTAGATCGGTTTCCCATCTATTGTCGGTAAATATCAAATAAAGTTGAGTTGATTCTCGTATGGGGACGTGTTTCAGGTATCAATTGGCATTCAACCATTGTAGAGTAGAGTTGTTTTTTGATTATCTTAGAAAATGGATTGTGATAGCCAAAAGCTGCTTTCTTTTTGAACTTTTTTGATACCACACATATTAAATATAGTAGGGTCAAAGCAAGATGTTTCTTAGTGGCAATGGCGTGTCTGAAGTTGGTGTCCTGTTTACATATCTTTGATCCGATTATTTGAAATAAATTTTCAAACTCACTTTTGGACATCCAAAAGAAATTTCGGAAGCAGACGTTACTTCTGTATTAAATCTCAAAAACATCGACATAATCCTGTTTTAGATCTTCTATCAAATCACTATCACTATATCTACTTATTCTTTGAAGACTTTATCGGAACTAAAATCTTATTTAATGCTGTAATTTTGATTTTTTTTGGCGCAATAAAAGATGCGGCACAAGAAATAAGTACATCATCCTTGTCAAACATTTTGCTTTTGGCTGGATTTTTTCAGATTCATTTAGAAGCCAATTCGCTTGTTGTTCGACACTTATTGATCAACCTTGTCAACTCAGCGGTACACAATTTAATAATAACAAAAACATTTCTCAACTGAGCCAGTGTATCTACTTGCCTACCTCTTACACTTAAGTTACTAAAGCTCTTACAAAAAGGTTGTTGGATTCCAAAAATATTAGCTTACCCAACTATTATTATCTAGAATACAAAAGTGAATATATGCCAATCCAAATAAATAAATTTTTATATTAAACTTGTATTTATGCTAATAAGTGTAGTAAAGGCATATTTCGTGCATAATTTGATACTTTAAAGCCCCTTTAATAATTAATTTGCGCTAAAAATATGTTTTCCTGCCTTAAATTTATTCAGAGATCAAATTACATGTATATGTCATGTAACTTTTTTATTTTTTCCTTAAAAATTCAGGAACAACCAATTTCCCAAAGTTTGGTATTCTGCACAGCACTAGTTATTATTTCTATTTTCTATGGCAGATAAAAAACTAAAGCGAACAAAATGAGAATTGAAGGGGGTGAAAAATCATAATAATGTTTTCTAAAATTCAGATTCAGATTCAAGATTTAGTATTTATTGATAAAATTAACACTCAGATTAGAGAAAGGGTAGAATCAACCCATGTATATGTACTGTACATACACTTTAATATGTGAGTAATCATTAAGAGGATAATTTAGTTTTACCCAAGACCTAAATTGAGTATTAGAAGGAACATATTCATTAAATTACTATGAGTACTTTTAAAATATGCAATTGATTTAGAATTGAGTAATTAGCTTGGGCATTTCTGCAAAGAATTTATAATAAGTACCAATGATAGACTGGGCCACCGGGACATATCCCGGTGGGCCGGTTTGTTTGGAGCCCCGCTGCAACTACCTTAAGCTAAAATAAAGCTATTCATTCAATTATAAATTATTGTTTTCATTAAATTTTAATCGAAAGTTCCAACGAGTAATTCTGAGGATGCTGAGAATACATCATTTATGAATATTTATGATGTAATTAAATATAAATTTGTACAGTTTGTTTGTTAGTTCTTGGTGATGTCTTAAGCCCAAAGTATAAGCCTTTGTTTAGAGCGAACACACAGTTACTTGACTAGCTTTGTAATCTACACAAGTAGCAGGTGGAGGATTATTTACAAAATGAATTATTTTAAAAATATACTCCCATCTTGTGTTTAACAATAAACATAAAAATACTTCACCTCATGACTTTAGATTACAATGAAACAGAACCTTGGTGGTATTTATATGCATGTAAAAGGCCATCATATTTGTAGTCCTGGGCCACTTGGGATATGCTACAACTACACCTCTAATAAGCACCTACTCCGACATTGTGAAGCTGTCTGATAAAGTGAAGCTTGTAATACACATATTAGGCTCTCTACAACTGAGACACATTCATAGTAGGACCCTACAAGTTGTCACCAAAAACATGTTGTTTCTTTATATGTTGAGCCAGATGGTGCTAATTAACCATCTGATCAGCTTTCAATATAAAAAGAATCCACCTATTTTTGGCAAATGTTAATGTTACAAATGTGGATGTGTTCAAGTTATATATCAGTCATGTTTAGACAAGCAAGCTAGATTATCACTTCCCTCTTATGACAGTAGCTTATAACTTTGCAATTCAGAACCAAACTATAAGAACAATCTTAATGACTATTGATTTGTGTCATGTTGTGGTTATTGTATTTAATTACTTTTTTTTACCCTATCAGAACCAAAAAACTTAGCCCATGAATAATTAAATAAGAATTATTTATGTAAATAACAGGAATATATTTTAAAATCCCACTGGTGGAAAGATGCAACATAATAAAAATAGTACTAGTACAGGTGGACATGCCAACTAAGGTGTTAATCTAGACTGGTTTTCCGGTGATGGAGAGGTTGAAGTTTGAATATCAACCAAATGTATTGAGGGTGTTTCTTACTTATGGGTTTCGCACTATACCTTCATTCAAATGCTAGTAGGCTACAGTGCCTCTAACATCTACCTTCCTCATATTTACCCCATAAATGTAAATATGGGTATGTAGCTGATGGGTATTAAGAGGTGATGCACAAAAAAATAACACACACATACATATAACTCAAGTTCTTCATTGAAATATATTGCTAGTAGTACGATACTTTCATATCAAGTGTTGCTAGTCTGGGCCACTTTTTCATTCTGTTAATAGGTAAATATATCGCGGGTCATAGCACAATCATAGTTTGAGCTAATGGGCACTTGACCTCCCCCCTCCTCCCCTGGAATTTCCAATTTATTTTAATATGTCATGTAATATTTTCTTTCACAAGAAAACATTATTAACATCTTTTAATCTTCCCGTTTGCCTTACAATTTTTTTTCACATAAAACAGTTTTTATAGAAAAAGTTATAGATCAATTTGTTGATGACCATAGATGCTTTCAGTTTCTATTTAAATAGGTAGTAATTTTATGTAGTTCTGTGAAATTAGTTCAAACTTTAAGCTTGCAACATATTAAATCCTTTAAAAAAAATAATTTTTTTACCTTATTAAAATAACAATTTATACATATATATATATTTTTACCTTCCAAGGGCTTCCTTCATAAGAAAAAGTAAGCTTATTGAATCATTACTTTATAATATATAGTAATGAAGAAGAAATGTGATTTTTAAATGTTACCAAGTTCCTCAATTTAAGGTCCTATTTATGATACTAAATTATTTATAGAATTATAAATAAAATGACATTTTATTTTTTATTTTAAATTTATGATATATTATTTTTATAAATTTACTAGTTGCGTTCAAGTTGCTCTTTGTAATTTCTATATTTTTAGTATCTTTACAATGCCAGTGAACACTGGAGATTATATAATAAGAAGAATGGGTTATTTATGCCCAAATGCCTATTTGTGTCAAAGATTGTTTTAAACCTTATACCGAAACTTTAAACATTATTTAATAAAAAAACACTATAACATGTTTTACCTTGATTTTTAATCAATTCTGTTTATGTTATATTCTTCAATATTTTGACTACCTAGCTAAACTTTTATTTGTTATAAGTATCTTTTTTAATCTCAATTTACTAGCTTATACCTACAGTAAATATCTAAAACTTGTTTGTATTATTAATCATTTCATCACTTTTTCTTAAAGTTATTTTCTCTTTTTAATTAATTTTGACTTAATTTGAGTGTCATAATTTTAAATGGATTTCTAATCAAGGTCAAAATACAAAAATAAATTATTCTAACTAAACACTATTTTATAATTTTGCAATTTGTTTTAGATTACTTAGTTATTCAGTAATATTATGTGATATTATTTTAGTACAGATGCATTTTGTTGGCTGTGTTAATTTGGCTAATTACAGTAGTTTGAATGTTTGCTTTAATATCACCACTTAGAACAAATATATTAAGATCATTTTATTTTGTGAATAACATATTGATAAAATAGTAACAATCAGATTAATTTAAGTTTGTGAAATGTTTACATAGCTAAGAATACAAATTAGATAGAAACTAACTTATCTAACTAATTGTATGAATAGAACTTGCATTTTAGTATATCTAGGAATGTAATGTAGAGTGTTAAGTGCAATGCAATGTACATGGTGATTTTATCATCACTCATAGCAGATAATGAATGCAGCTTCTTTAATTATAAGCTAGAATATTAACTATTTTAACTAAAAATAATTACCTAAACTCATCAATTTCATGGAATTCAAAAAGAAAAATAACTGAAATCTGATATTAGTTTTATTGCTCTTGAATATTTTTAACAGTTATGTGCAAACAACTCTTTTTTCATTATAAGAAAGAAATGAAACAATAATTTAAAAGAATTAAGATTTGAAACAATAAATAAAATCAGATTTTTTTTAATTAGCTGTGTCCTTTTTTTCTATGAGAATATATCCTTATTAGTTTTTCTCCTCATATCCACCAATTATTAAATAAACTTTGTGCACAATGGTATTATTTAAATTAGGAAACAAAAAGATAATATTGGATGGGGTCTCAAAATCTTTAAATCCCTTAATTCATAAGGAAATTCAATATTAGAAGATTGAAAAAAAAAATCAAAATTTGGAGAGAAAAATATGTTTAATTTTTTTAAACGTTTTGATCAAGAATTTGTTTTTATAGCTTGTGTAGTGTGTTTTTAGGTGGATTAATCCAACACAGCTATAGGACCGAATTAACAGACACCAGACCAATAATTTACCACTTTTCTGTGTGTATTAATTATAATGAATGCATTGTAACAAAAAATGTAGCCTTTAGTTTCTCTGTCACTCACATTGGTGACTTTATAGTCTAATGTGTCACTTATGTTAGACTGGATCACCAGTGATTGGTAGATAAGGGTTCAAATCTCAGTCAGGTGTAATAAGGTGTATCAAAAAATAAATAAATTCCATTTCTATTTTCTATACCCAATAAAGAATTAATTTAGTAAAGTATCTCAATTATGTTTAACATGTTTTCCAAGAAACGAATCTGGATTTGAGATTTGAGACTCATAGAATAAATGAATATTCATATTTGAGATTTAGACTCTTAAAACCGTATGTTGGACCCATCTTTAGGTTTTAATATTAAAATAAATCTCAAAATTATTTATAGTAACAAATAAATGAAAATAATGTTTTAAATGCATTCTTTATATTTTGGCTGTTTCTTCCTTGCCAAAATATCTACATATAGCCAGAATATGACAAAAGTATTGGCATCGAAGTTCTCAATAGGTTTTCCCAGGATTTGTATGCACATCAGATGGGCAAAGGAAAACCTTGGATGAAAAATAAATTCAGGAGTGGTTGTATATTTCATTCATAGATAGGTCCTTTGAATGCTTGGACTCTTAAGGATGCTCAAGATTCTAGGATCCAAACTAACTTCAGATTGAAGGGTTTTTTTGTTTTTGTTTTCAAATTTTGAATGTGATTTTTTCTAAATCTTCTGTTATAGGCCTACTTACTAATGTCTTAGCCCAATATAGCTGTAGTGCAAAACTAATAACCAGACAGTGGTCCATTAATTTACTACATAAATGAATGGGGATGTATCGTTAAAACTAGGGATGAGACTTTCAAATACTTAAGGAATTTCTATATTCAAGGATTCAAGAAAATACATGATCCAAATTAGAAAAAGAAAAGTTTATAAATTTTAAACTGGATTTTTTTTTATATCTCATACAGTTTTTTGGTTGTTTAGTCAAACATTAGTATAAGGCAGACCCCAGACCATTTTTGTTTTCTTTTTACCACTTGGCTCAATGTATGAATGTTATAACGAATCAATTAATGAATGAGGTAAAGCAAAAAAGCTAACATTTAGTTACTTTTTCTATTTTATATTACAATTTATGAATTAATATAGTCCTGTTTCAGGGCTACATGTTCTAAGGCATCCCTCTCATGTTATACTAAACTCCTGATGACAAGGAGATTAGGGTTATAATCCTGATCATCTGTACTGAGAGTGATTTTTCCTAAATGGTTTTCTACTTTTCCTCCATATAAATGCAGGTATACTTCCTCTAAATTTAACCTTCCTCATTCCTAACTCAATAGTGTAGTTAGTGCTTAGGTATAACCTAAAGAATCCAATGTAAAAGTAGCTATAATTTTTTGAAAGGCAACAAATGCTTTATTGTCCAAACAAGAAAAACCAATAGAATAAATTTCAAAGAAATAATTTCTCAAGTACAAGCATTCCCCACCCTCACCTTGCCTAGCTCTCCACAATTGAATCCCTCACCCCGACTTGTTCCATCAGTTCTTTCCTTATCAAAACTAAATTACAGAAATCAGTTAAAAACTCTATGTTGCCAATCATAAAAACAAATAAAATTGTTCAAAACATATTAAAAATAAATTTAATAAATATTCCATTATAAATTGATCATAATTATTGTTTTATTGTTTAAGATATAATTAACTGTTTGTATGCATAACATTACAAATAATCATGATCCAAGAAGATGTTAACCCCCACATTTAAATACCAATTCAATCTGGCAAAACTTTTAAAATTGTTTCTTTTAGATGTTAGTAGCTGTTCACTTTGCATAAGGTCAGGTATCTTAAAGGAGTGATGAACACTAGAAAAAAAAATTGCTACAAACTATGGTGAATTTCACTAAGGAAAGTGAAAGAAAATAATAATTTCTCAGAGCAAGAAGCATGTATATAAGTTTTATTGATTTATAAGTTGTTTTAAATTCAGAAAAGCATTTAAACATTTTATACTATATTAATTTTTTAGTGGACCAGTAGAAGGTTTGGCAAGACTTGGGTCTCTAAAGTTTATTCACCATGACACAAATATGTTATTAAAGTAAACCGGTTATGTTTACGATGTTTTCTAAGATTCATCTTCAGAATTTGTAAATCAAATAGAAATTCAGAATCAAGATTCGGATTAGTAAAATTATGGATTCAAAGTAGGCCAATATGTATCTACAAAGCTGTTATCATTTAGTTACAATTTATATTTTATATTGTAACTAAAGAATTAATGTGAACAAAATCAGAATTAAAAAAGAAAAAAAAAGCATACTCATGTGGTAAAACTAATTTCTTATGGTCAACAGATTTTATGAGATTCAAAGTCAAATTTGAATTCAAGATTCAGGATTAATGGCCAAAATAAAGGTTTGAATACAAGAAAACGTGGATTCAAACCCTCTCTAATGACATGCATTACTAACAATTGGTTTTTCCTAGCCAAATTGAACCAATAACATAAATTTCATTCATACAGAAACATTATTTGCCATACTTTAATTTTATTCTTTACAACCTATGGCCTGGGTCAGTATTTTATTCAAGAAATATATTTTCCATTACTGGCTTGCTAAGCCTGCCATAGCTTCATGTGACTTATAATCTAACTTAAGAATAGGACAGGCAAAACATTCAGTCCCCGGCAGTTCATCACTGTGAAAGTGTAAACCCACATTTCACCAATGATAAAATATTTTGCCATACTGGGAATTGATTGAACCACACACCACCAATTGAGCTAAAGTAAACACATTATTTACTCCATTGCTTAGTAAAGTTGGGCCCACAATTAAATTATAAACTTATTTAGACTATTTTCATCTAATGTTTAGATATATTTGTTTTAATGTGGGATATGTATTAAGTTTGGAACAATATAAAACACCTACTTTTGTATCCCTAATTTGACTGCACAATCATCATTGGAGATGGGTCGAATCTTATATTTTATTATTACAAATCTTGGAAAATATGGTAAACAAGTGGTTTATTTTACTACATTAATTCTCAAGTTACAATAGAAGATAAAAATGTAACAAATTGTTAATTCCTTTGTTATAATTAATTCATTATTATATTTATACATCCAGTTATGTGGTAAATTTATGGTCTGGTTCATGGTTAATAAGTTTGTCCCATAATTATGTCGGACTAAGCCATAAAAAAGACATAAAAGAAAATTAGAATTAAAATTTTTCAAATTTGCCACATTATCTTATAGGTCCCATCCCTATAAAATATATTTCAATATTATAATCATTGTTCTTCAAAAAATAAACTAAAACTACAAAATAATGTCTTAAAGTACACACAATCAACATAGTTTATTTTTACTTTACAGTAACAATTTTGAAAAAGTCTAAGTGTCCTCCAGGTTTGGATGTGTATTTTCTCAAACTTCAGTTTAGTTTAGTTTGTTAATTATTTTTCAAACATTTAAGAAAAAGTACAGCTTTCAAGACACAATTGATAAACATTTGAGACTCACTTAAGCCTGATTTAGACAATGCATGTACAGTAGGGCCCAGCTCGAGTTGATATTTTATTATACCATGTAATTTTATGGTCCAACAATTAATTGATATTTCCAAGAATTTGGGCACTCAATGCAACATAGACCCCCTGGTTTTGATGAGAAGCCTTGTTTTAGCTTAACACTAAGGCCCGTATGCAAGGACGATGCTGAGCACGGCCAGAGTACAGGCTGAGCACTAGCAGAGCATGAGGCCTGTCATGAAAACAGGTGTCTCAATCGTCTATGCGCGCAGCGCCATGTTGTGGAAATATCCTCTGAGTACGGGCAGAGTATAGCCTGAGCCAGCCCGAGACCAGACTTTGGCGAGACTCAAGATATTGCATCATAGATCGTACTAGCACAAGGCTCATACTCTGCCTGTACTCTGGCTGTGTTCAGCATCGTCCTTGCATACAGGCCTAAGTTTAAAAATCCCCATTGCCATACATAGGTACTTTATTTTCTTGTTTCCTACCTTGTAAACTTATGTACTAATACTGGTTATTTTAACATCATCATCACCAACATTATTATTATTATTATATNTTTATATATATATATATATCATTATCATTATCTCATATCATTATTTTTTCATATTATCATCATTTTTTCATATTATTATTATTTCATATTCATTATTATTATTTTTATTATTATTATTGCTAAGCAAACATAGTTTTAAATTATTAGTTCCCTTACTCTCAAGGATTAACTTTATTCAGAATGAATGGAGTCAAACCCTGCAAAGCATGATTATGATAGATGAGGTAGATTCACATCCACCCACTGTGATAAGGATAATTTTTAATCCTTTACCCAGCTGCAGGTCATTGCAGTTCCTTTTAATTGCCTTACACTCATATTTTTCTACTAAACTAAGTGTCTATCAACCTTGTGTTTGACCCGCATGGGTGAGCATGCGAATGAAACATCATTTAGTCTAGTTAGCATGTGACAAAGATGTTGGGGTTCATATCCCAACTGGGTACATGGAGAGTGGTATTTCTAAAATTATTTCCCATTCTCCCTCCATATAAATGGGGATACACTCCCTTTAAATTTGACCTTCCCCATAATTACCCTATTAGTGTAATTAAATTTGTACAGCTCAAATGAGTTTTAAGAGACAATAGAAACAATGAACAACTTGTGTCTGACCTTAGCTGTGCCAAAGATTTTTGAAGCATTGTGCTCAAGATATTGAGATAATTTGGCTCAAATCTTGTTGTGATCTAATTTATAAGACTCGTATTGCACAAGGGTACCAATGAAAAATCAAATCAAAGTTCCAATTTTGCAAATTTTAATTATCATAGCGGTTTTCCCATAATCTCACCTTACTACTGCAGATGCATTTCCTCTAAGCTATCTTCATTAATCCCAAGCCACTGTACTCCTAATAAGTATGCTTATATATAAAGATAATAGTAAAAAAATTGTGTTTAAGATACTAATAAAATTTAATAATCCAATCATGTTTTCTTACAACAGGCTAACCAACGGCTCAAGAAAGAGAACCAGTTCCTACTGCAACAGCTTGAGGATGCTTACCGAGACCTCCACTCCCTCCAAGATCATGTGGGGGAGGTCCGACAGCAGACAGTCGCCTTCATCCTTCGACAAATGGAGACACTTCACATACAGAAAGACACCCATGTTTGACACAAAGGCTCTATTCCCACATGTATTGTTGTCTTTGTCAAGGTCAAATGGTTCACCTTTGTGACCTAAAATGTTGAAAAATGTCACTTTGTGAGATTAGTTTGTTGTTGATGAGAGCCTTGAAATTAGGTTTGAGAGAGTGGGTGGATTGGAATAGCTTGTGAATGAATGCATTTCTAGTTTTCAATTCATGGAAGGTTTTAGTATTGTGCTGAATACAAATTAAATTTAATGAATGTATCTATAAAGTGTGACATTATTGATGAATGTTTAATATAACATTATGAATGAATATTTAACATCACAGATGGCTTTGTGTCTCACATGTTTTTTTATAACGTCACCTTAACGTTTTGTAAACTGTAAAATCACAAAGTTTATTTTAAAACTACTAAGCTACTAAGATTAGATTTTGAACATGCAGAGAGAGTGTAAAGAAAACAAGGGTATTTGCTATATAAAAAATGTCATAATTAGGTTCATAATAACTTAATAACTTTGAAAAGTTATAAGATTGTGAAATTACAATATGAATGGGTTTGTTATATTGTAGGTGACCTGGAATGCCATGAAAGGTTTTTTTGATTTTTTGTTTTGTTTTTTTAGTTGTCAACGTGACTCGATGAGGCTTATAGCATTAAAATAGAATTGTTTAAGTATGACATGATTGAGTTGGGTGTGAAGATTTTGAAATAAAGTAGAACAAACACAGTCTAAGCTAGGTAAATACAAAAAGTGTTTTGTCTGATGATCTCAAAAGCATTTACAAGTAAAATAATATACACACTAATAATAAAATATTATGAATGGCTTAACTAACAAGAGTATGAAAGAAATCAATGTTGTGATATCAAGAACATGAGTTTAGTTAATTGTAATAAGAATGGAGTACTCAGCCTCATATATGGGTGAATTGTTATTAAACCCATAAGTAGAGCCCTGTAAAAATGTTGAGACATGATAAAGCAAAAAGTGCTATACAAAGATGGAATAAAGTATTTTTTCCTTTGATAATTTTAGATGTGCTTTACAATTTTTTTGGAAAGCGAAATAAAACAAAATTGTCTTTTTATACGAAATCCTCCTATAAAAAACACCTCTTTTACAAAAAAAACTTTAAATAAACATGAAATTAAGAAGTCATTAAGCAGAAATTTCGAACATGAAGTAATTTTATTAGTATTTTGTTGTAGTGTAAACTAACTTTATGTAACAAAATTGTGAAATATGTAGAAAAACTTGACAAAGAAATTAAAATCAAATATAAAGGTTTCAAAAGTAAATTTTAATTTTGTATACATTTTCTTAATATTTAAATACTACTTAAAACACCTCAGATAACATGTAATTTTTAATAAACACGAAATAACACCGAAAAGGGAGATTTAAAAAACTAAATTTAACCATAAATAAAACCATTCTTACAAGGTTCTACCCATGAGTAAAGATAAAATTTACTATGAAAAAGTTGGATAAGTAAATTAGAAGAACAATAATTGAGAATAGGTAAAAAGATTTGCAATGTTTAAGAATATTCCATAAAGAAATTTCTTAGCATAAATGTGTGAACATTGCAGTCCATATAAATATGTAAATATTGTAAATAAAGGTAGTTATGAGTACAACAATGTATAATTAATAGTCTAAAACAAACAAATTCTACACTAGGGAAAATAATTATAAATTATACTCAAAGAAATAAGTACTGTAACTAGATATTTGTGTATTTAAAAACACTACCTTGCTTGGTAATTGTTTGCACACTTAAATTGCTATGTACTGTACAGTATGGTACCAGTATCATAATATTATAGTGATTTAAATTATATAAACAGTGAAAGAAGTTAAGCATGATTATTATCTGCCATCTTAGAAATAGATTCAGGCCTATGTCAATGAATTTGACTAAAAGTAGCTACAATATGTTAATGCCTAACCTTTGAGCAGAGCTAAGTATTTTCAAAGAACTAATTGTATTAAAAAAAACCTGTTGATAACATTAAAACTAAGGCTTTCTTTAAGGAAAGGATTTGTGTGGACAAATTACTGTAGCTTATGAAGAGGAGTACAACTCTATTCTTTTCTGTAACAGTTGATTTTGGTAATTTTTATATAATGTATTTGAACTAGAGGTGTGTGAAGCCCATTTTTTAATAGTTTTTTATGCTTTAAAAATATAATAATTTGGTTATTTATATAACTTTATGCAATAAAATCTTGGAAAATGCTTTATTGTACAATTGTTTGTAATATTTAGTTTTATTTTGATAAACCAAGTTAATTTCACAACTTAAAATTCAATTACCTCAGATTTTTTTCCATATCAATATTTTTTGTAATGTATATAACAGCTCAGAAAGTCAGAAAGGCAACAATTGACCATTATTGGTGAAGATTTGTAATTGTCGAAGCCTGGATTTTTTGAAGGAAGTTGAAGATGATATAGTATATAAAATAGATGCTTACCCAAAACATTCCAAACAGACACACAAAAATATGTTTCTTAGATTAGGGAAATAATTAAGTAACATATTATATTATCGTTTAGAGAATAAATATATTTGTGTGTTGATGTTGTTGTTATAGTTGTGTTAATTGTTGTGGAAAACAATTTTCATTATTTTTGTAAGAAATGCACCAGTGAATCTAAAAATCAAAAGGCATTTTGTCATAATAGATCATCACAAAGTAAATGTACAGACTAGCTAATTTTTGTGTAAAGTGTTTTAACCACAAATTAAGTAGGTATGGATTTATTTTTAAAAATCTATATTTGAGTCAGTTCAATATTATAAATGTTGTAACTTTAAAATTGCTTTTGGAATCAAAAAGATTTGTATTAATATTTAAAACATATATTACTCTAGTTTTGCTGCAACATTTTCTACTTTGTATTTTTTTAATTGGGTAAGGAAGAATATTTATTAACAATGAAATCATATGTTCAATTTTGGCTCCCTACTATAGCCAATCAACAATAGTGTATCCACACACCTTTCTTACAATGAAAAAGTTTCATAGCTTTATATTAGTTAGCAAGACACTTTGACCGACTTTGTTAAGATGAGTTAAAGATATTTACCTACGCTTTTGTATTTTTCATACACTGTACATTTAAAATAATTGAGTACGGTACATAACGTAGAAAAAAAAGTTTAAATGTTGGGTATATTTACTGTTGTAATAAATTTAGGCAACTATTTCTGTACACAGTAGACTTCTCGTATATTAGCTTCCAAGAGAAATAGTAGTATATATAGCCTTTATTGTCAATATTGTGGATTAATACAAAATAATTTATTCAAATCCCGTTTGAAAATATCTATTTTTATTCAAATCGTTAAGAAAAACCATAGTAAATATTTGATGACCATACTTTTTGAGATTTTGCATTACTAATAAGTCAAAATTATGGTAATCACTTTATAGGACATATTTTTAATAGTTACATGAACCATACACATATTATTACACCAAACAAATTGAAAACTATATAATGACCTTGGCAATTATATTAATTTGAATATAATTATCAATATAATTGTATATTTACTGTAAATAACAGAATTTTAGCTGCAATTTACAAGACCAAAGAAATCAACCAACTATACATAACTACACATAATAAAAACAATAAATTAAAAGTTATATTATTGGAATACATAAAATATTATTAAAGTTACATACCAAAGCGATTTAAGAAACACATTTAAAATAATATTCAGAACAATATAAAATATGTAGTTGTCAATGAAAAAATAGGAATGGAAACATTTACTAGATTTGACCAATTAGGATAGCTTGTTGTATACTAACTAGTCAATGAGATATTAATAATAATAATATTCTTGCAAGTACTCTGTACTTCAAATTGCTCACCTTGCCCCTAGCTTATATAGAACAGTGCATTGCTTAAAGTAATTTCTAGGTAATGTCACCTTTAAAGATTTACTTTTTAGAAAACTTCTAATTTGATCTTTCAGAAGGAGCGAATACTATAATAAGGTTGAGACTTAGATATTATTGTAATTTAATTAATACAAATATTAATTAAATGCGTTAGTTAACCTTTAAAATATTGTATATAAACCACATTATAATTTGCCCTTATAAGAAGTTGGCATAATTTGGTAATAGTTGTTTACATTGGCAGCGTTGTTGTGGTTTGAGTCAAATACATACAAAATATCACCACGACATAGCTATGAACTGACAAGCATTCACAGTGGAAGTCAGAGTCAAAACACCTTAACAAAACAAACAGTTTAAAAATAAGTTAAAATAAAGGACCATTTAAAATACTAAGTTAAAATGTATTTCACCATATTTGAAGAGTTGGTTGGTTTAAAATGTTTTTGAGACCAATTAATTTACATAAAAGTTGGATTTGAGTTTTTAATATTATCTAAGTCTTATCTGTGGTTTTTTAAATTCCCGCGCTCCTTCCAGTTCCAGTGTGAGCTGGAGTTTACCGGAACTTCATCAACCCGACATGTTTCGGTACTGTGAATGGTGTACCATAATCATGGAACTGAAAATTGAAATGAAAAAACTGAGGAAATATATAGATTGTACACTAAACAGATAAATAAGTTAAATAAGAGAAAAAGGAAATTATAATCAAAAACCCAAGATAAAGCAGCAATATTCAAACAAACATACTTACATCGTCATGTGCAGAAATATGACGTGTTGTAACGACCTTAGATGTTGACTGTCTTAGTAAGGTTGATCATATAATCAGGTGAAATGGCTGTGCTGGAAACCCAATAGGATGTGTAGTTGAAATCCCGAGGTAAGCATATGTTAGGCATGAATTGATATTAAAAAAATGGATTATGAAACTGTAACAATTTGGAAAGATATATGGATAGGAAAGAGAAGGATAATATGGTTCTAATCTTTTCAACTCTTGCTCGAATAGGTGTTTTTCTATGCTGGAGGGTAGAGCAGGACATTAAATTATTTTAAACCCCAACTGTCCTGCTCTACCCTCCAGCGTAGAAAAAGACCCGTTCGAGCCGTAGTCGAGAAGATTAGAACCATATTATCCTTCTCTTTCCTATCCATATATCTTTCCAAATTGTTACAGTTTCATAATTTTTTTTTAAATCACTTCACGCCTAACATATGCTTACCTCGGGATTTCAACTACACATCCTATTAGGTTTCCAGCACTGCAAGTTCCATTTCACCCGATTATATGATCAACCTTACTAAGACAGTCAACATCTAAGGTCGTTACAACACATCATATTTCTGCACATGACGATGTAAGTATGTTTGTTTGAATATTGCTGCTTTATCTTGGGTTTTTGATTATAATTTTATTTTTCTCTTATTTAACTTATTTATCTGTTTAGTGTACAATCTATATATTTCCTCAGTTTTTTCATTTCAATTTTCAGTCCCATGATTATGGTACACCATTCACAGTACCGAAACATGTCGGGTTGATGAAGTTCCGGTAAACTCCAGCTCACACTGGAAAACTGGAAGGAGCACAGGGATTTAAAAAAACGCAGATAAGACTTAGATAATATTAAAAACTAAAATCCAACTTTTATGCAAATTACTTGGTCTCAAAAACATTTTAAACCAACCAACTTTTCAAATATGGTGTAATACATCTCAACTTTGTATTTTAAATGGTCCTTTATTTTAACTTATTTTTAAACTGTTTGTATTGTTAAGGTGTTTTGACTCTGACTTCCAATGTGAATGATTGTCAGTTCATAGTTATGTCGTGGTGATATTTTGTATGTATTTGACTCAAACCACAACAACACTGCCAATGTAAACAACTATTACCAAATTATGCCAACTTCTTACAAGGGCAAATTATAATGTGGTTTATATACAATATTTTAAAGGCTAGCTAACTCATTTAATTCATATTTGCATTAATTAAATACAATAATATCTAAGTCTTAACCTTATTATTGTAAAGCTTTATAAAGAATTTACCCAACACAATATTGTATTAAACAAGCACAACTATAGACTACACACATATAATAAAATCAAATTAGACAGCAATGAATTACATACTTACTCTATGCCATTAGAATCTCAAAAGTTCATTGGCACACTTAAAAAGTATGCCAGATATCCCTATCTTGACCCAGTTCTATCCGCTACACCTCATAACACCCCATCTCTTTCAAATCCATTCTAATGTCATCCTTCCATCTGTGTCTAGGTCTTCCCAATCTCTTCCCATTGGGTTTACCAGTGAATACCCTGAACAGGGTTCTAGATTATACTGTTCGCACTGCACTCCCTGCCTAATGTAAACTACAAGAATTGATTACCGTAACAATGTCTGGTGATGAATACAGAATATGCAACTCATCATTATGTAACATAACAATTTCAAATTTTATTTTGCCCCCATTAGTGGGCACACGGATTAAGTGTCTTATTATTACTAGCACCATGTTTTACTACTACCCGTTCAGGTTATACGCACTTACGCTAATGTGTAATGGTAGGGTGATTGTGGGATTAAATGGAGGACCTACAGTTTAACATTGGGATCCGAACCACGGTGGAGGTCTGACATTCCAAACATTCACAAGTTGTGATTAATACAAGTCTTGTCAGAGGTGAAGGAAGGGTTTGGCAATCAGATAAATCTGCGCCGGTATCGAGGATTGATGGAATAAATGCAAAAATAGTCTAGTCTGATTTGTCAATGCCAGAGAAGACAGTGTTTGAATCCTAGCCAGATGTACACCAAGGGTGTTTTTTTCTTCAATGATTTTCCACTCGCCATAAACAAAAATAAGGAAATATTTCTCTTAAATTCTACCTTCCTCGTCCCTGCCGCATTAGTTCAGTTAAATGCAGATATCAGGTAGCAAGATATGGAGCAAAAGGTAATAATTTTAAAATAAATAATACATATAATTTCTTGCAAGGATTTGTTTTATGTGTTTGGTGGAGTTTAACCAGTAAGTAGCCAAAGAAACAAATGTATGTTTAAAGATTTATAATATATTTTGTAATATATTGGTGGCTTTAAATATGTTTTAATTAATGAAACAATAGCCGAAACTATTGTTAATGCATTTTAGTGGGGATATTCCCTCTTAGATATCATATTCTGAAAATTGAAAAATGACACCTGGACACGGGAATTGAACCCGGGACCTTCGGCTTAGTACGCCAATGCTCTTACCACTGAGCTATCCAGGATTCGTCCCGTGCCCATATCCCCACTAAAATGCATTAACAATAGTTTCGGCTATTGTTTCATTAATATATGCAAGATCCTGTACAATTATATATATATAATTGTCGAATGGCTGCTAAATTGCCAACTACCGAGTCGTTAATGGCTGCGTTGTCTGATGGCTGTGATCTTATATAATCACATGTTTATAAGCTGACGACTTCCGCACGTCCATCTTAGACTCTGCCTTAAACTATGAGTGAAGAATGACCATGGGCACGGGATGAATCCTGGATAGCTCAGTGGTAAGAGCATTGGCATACTAAGCCGAAGGTCCCGGGTTCGATTCCCGTGTCCAGGTGTCATTTTTCAATTTTCAGAATATGTTTTAATTAGGTAACACTACCTATATACATTAGGCATTAATAATACAGAATGCTGTGCCTAGGAACACAAATAAAAATAGTCCATATTAGTAGGAACTTTAAAACTATAAATCAATAGTTCAGTGTAACAATGTTACAACTTAAATAATGTCATCTTTTAGATATTAATTTAAAATTTACTAATATATATTATATATTACAAAAGTTAAAGTTAAAATGTATCTTTATTCAAAGTTTTATTTAATTGATCCAAATAGTTGGATTAGTGCATACAATTCCATTTTTTACAAACTGTTTACTGAAAAGTTCATGATTTTGCACAAAGGTATCAAAATAAATTTTTTATTTAGTTTTAAAAAGATATTTTGGTTGTATATTTAGTGTGTATGACAACTGTGTGCTTTAACTGAACTATTATGTATTAATAATAATCAATCATCCGCTTCAGTGGTCGTGTGCTCTAACATGCCACTCACAGTAGACTAGACTGACAATGACAGGGAGATTGAGGTTCACATCTTAGTTAGGTATATTGAAGGTGATTTTTCCAAAATGGTTTTTCACTCTTCCTCCACACAAATTCAGGTACACTTCCTATTAATATAACCTTCCAAATCCCTAAAATCATGAATGTAATTAGTACATAAAAATATAATCCAAATGGGTAGTAAGGTGTGGTAGGTACTAAAAAATTTAGTGTAGAAAGCATATATCTTTATAATTTGGTTCTAAAGATTACAGTGCATGTCATATTTAACTTCCAGCCCTTACTTAGGAATGACAAGTAAAAACACTGTGCTCCCCAACACAAGTAAAAAGATTTTGAATTTTTTGCACTAACATGACTTTTTAAAAAATATATTATTTAATTCTTAAAATATTTTATATAAAACTCTCTTAGAGAAAGTTACTATATTCATATTTGTATAACTATACTAAAGAAGGGATTTAAAAATATGAAATGTATTTACTTGGAAATAATTTGCCAAAGTGATTTTCTATAACTTTTTTAAGGTGAATTATAGTGTATTTACTCCTAATAATTATTTTTGTTCCTATTTCATTAATTTAAGTAATTAATATTTATTTAAGTTAAACATTATAGTAAAATAAATTCCCTATCACTCATACAGTATAGCCAATAACCCTGAGTGTATTTCTGTTTTGCAAAAAAGAGTTGCCTCACAGTACTTTTTTTAAGGTATTTTACTATCTGGACTAAATATTATCTGTTGATGGATAATATATAGGCGGCCAGTTCATGTGCGGGCTTACTTGGTTTAAAATATATATATTTGTATCTGTATCTATCATGTGATTAAAAATTAATTTAAAATATATTGGTCTAGTTTTGTACAATGATGCAATTTTACACTAATTATTTATTGACACTAAGTGATGAGGTTGTGTTTTATGGTTTCATAAAGTAATTTACTATATGTTATGATGTGGTTAAATACTAAATTTAATGAGTTTATAAACATTATAGTTTTATCAATATTTATTGTTATGAATTAAGGTAGTATTTCATTTACTATGCTTTATAAGCAACATTCTAAGTCTGAGACATTCTTAATTTCTTTTAGTAGTTTACAATCAAAGTTTGATATCCATAACTAATGTGTAGTAGTGAAGAAAAT
This sequence comes from Timema shepardi, assembly GCA_902151425.1. NCBI lineage: Eukaryota > Metazoa > Arthropoda > Insecta > Phasmatodea > Timematidae > Timema > Timema shepardi. The sequence goes on along the minus strand of CABFVX010000146.1, from coordinate 286,859 downwards.
ATCTACAATATCAATTTTTAAGAATGTAACTTAACTCATTCTAGTCAACACTTTGTATAATTAATGACAGTAACATCAAATATAAGCCAGCCTGAATAGGGACCAAGAATATATTAACATAGTTGACAAGGTTAACCAAGTTTTTAAATATAAATACTTGATTGTTACTAAGATACTTTGTAATATTGTCAAAAATAATGTCTACCAAAACTCAAATATATTATAATTTGTACTTAACTCATATCAATTTAACATATAAGAGTTTAGAACAATAATAAATTGTGCTGATTTAATGAACTTAAAATTTACTGTATAAACAATTAAGTTTTCGCTAAATAAAATTATGTTAAATTAAAAAAGTTTTAAGTGAAGATCCTTCCATCTAAATGTCATATTACTATTCATTTTCTATGTTTCCACCTTTCCTATATCTTCTTCTAAGTATAATACAGCTACTATTGATGAGTAATAGTTTGATAATTCAAACATTACTTATACAAAGTGTGTTAATTAGTCTTAAGCATTTCATACATATGAAAACTTAACAACATTTGAATTACCATGTAATATAATATTCCAAGTCCCCAACATTTAATCTGATGACTAATAATACTTTTTATGTTGTGTGATAAAATATAAATAGATCAATCATATAAGAATTTTCAGATGCTGCACATGACAATTTAACTTATAATACAAATAAATGATAAGATTATCATAATTAGTTGCACATCAATTAATTTGTCTCTGATTTTTCAACTAAATTATTCTAGTGATTATCTCCTTTATATTGTTCATTTTAAGCTTAATTATTTTGTTTTTTAATTAAAGTTTGAAGTTAGTCTTAATTTAAAATCCAAGCTACCCGCTTTGGTGGCCGCGTGGTCTAATGAGCTAATCTCGCGGTGGACTAGACTGCTGAAGACGGGAAATCGAGGTTTGATCCTGGTCGAGTGCACCGGGGATGGTTTTCCACTCTCCTTCCACACAAATTTGGGTGAATTTTTTAAAAATTAAGTCTTACTAATCCCTAACTCATTATTGTAATTAGTACATAGGCGTATAGCCTGAAAAGGCAGTAAGACGCAGTGCTAAAAAAAATATTCAAGTTTTATTTCTGAAATTGTACATATTTCAAATGTACTCATAAAAAGGTTTTTCACAAAGAAAACAAAATGAAACGCTTTAGATTAATTTACAAAGGATTTAATTCCCAATGTATACTACCCATGAAAATGCAATATTTTGTGATTTTTATCAGCATTACAATGAAATAAATATCCCAAAAAGTATTTGACAGAACATAATACTTTTTTTCTCATTAAAATTGAAGTTGGATTATTTTCTAACAATTTCTATAAAATATAAATCTGTTTTATTGTTTAAAATTGTAGGCCTAATCGTAGGGTTTAATTTACTTTTCTTAAATTTATAATCTTAATTGGGATAACTAGCTCATTGATATGGTAAAATAAATTTACATATTAATAACTTTTGACTGATTAATGTACCCTTCTCAAACTGAAGTAGAAGAAATAAATATAACAATTTGTGAGGTAAACAAAATTAAATCACCATATTTCAGTTATAGCTCTTGTTCTGGGATCATGCTAAGCATAACGTTCACATAGCATAAGGTTCACTTGACTTTCCTGTAATATTCACTTAAGGTGTGGATTTAGGGAATGAGAGTTATGGGCAGTATTTTTGCAGTTTTTATAGGAAAACATTTTTTTGGCCAAAATAGGTCAAATATTGATCCAGTAGAAATATAGAGTTTCTTCAAAAGGTGATATCAACAACAGCTGTTATTGAATATCTGTCATGAACATAGCTGCATTAGTTGACAAACTTTTTAAATGTTGAGAAAAGTTATTAATTTCCAGGACATCCTTGACAGATATTCAATATATATATTAGGGGTGTGTGAAGTTTATTTTTTCAATTCAAAGCAAACTTGAATTAAATAAACTTAATAGTTTCGAACCCAAATCAAAGTTTGAATATTTGTTAGTTAATTTATGATTGAAAAAATTTAAAACTGTGCCTATTTGTAAAATAACTTCCTCTAAAATTACTTGGAATTTTTTTTACCACACGATTGTTTGTAATATTTTATTTTGTGTAAATAAAATTACTACCACAACTTACAATTCAATTATTTCGGATCTTTTCCATATGAATATTAATTTTTAATGTATATAACAACTTAGAATGACAATAACTGACCATAGATTGAATATTTTAACTGTCAATATTTTTATTGGAAAAGCTTCGTAATTGTCATAGCACTGTCAATATTTTTATAGACAAAGCTTAGTAAATGTCGAACCCGGATATGTTTTCAAAGCTAAGTAGAAGCTGATATTTATTTTGAAGCGAAGTCAAAGTTTTGTAGCTTAGTACACCTCTAATATATATTTAAAAAATTTTTAACACGATCAATAGCAATCAGATTTTTTTTTTTGTGCTCACTTATATAAAAATAAATGTTGTTTTCACTAGACCCTGGACTACTACTTGGCATGCACATGAAAACATCACCGGATGTACTCACAAAGAACAAATGTGTAAACATCACAAATATCCAAAGAATTACCGTTAATGTAAGGAGTGATAGTCCCGTCACTTTATATTTTTTGGTTAATTTTTTATCCACATCAAAGGTTGCATGGTCTAAAGCAGCGATTCTTAACCGAGGGGCCCCGAAAGGTTTATAGGGGGCCTCAAAAAGATAATTTAAAATGTTTTTTGCTTATAACTGAAGTCAATTATCTTAAATTTTACATTTTAGAAGAAAGATTTTGATGATAGTAGACTCTCAATTTTCTGGGGTAATGGAGGGGAGGGGAAGCAAATATAATATAAATCATGGATAGTACAAATAATTCTCATCTGTTTACCATCGTCCTTCAAAATTTTCTGCCCTTTGTTTCTTCTTATTTATGTGAAAAGGGATTTTCCACTATGGTAAATAATAAAACGAAGCAGAAAAATCAACTCCTGCATGTGAATAGTATTTAGTAATACAAATTAAACAAGAATAGACAAGATATTGGAAAGAGTTTAACAGCAGAGGTCCTATTAAATATTTACATTTAGTTAAGAATAAATCTTAATGAATGTATGTTATTAAAAACTAGGGGACCGCAAAAATATTTTAACATATTTAGGGGGCCATGAGTAATAAAAGGTTAAGAACCACTGGTCTAAAGGGTCAATCTCAAAACATACTCAATTTGTCAGGGCTTGAATCCTGGTAGAATGTATGAAGGGGGTTTTGCTTGAATAGTTTTTCACTCTTCCTCCATAGAATGGCAGTAAAATTTATTTAAATTCTACCTTTGCCATCCTTAACCCATTATTATAAGTATATAGATAACCTGGATGAGTAGTAAGACATAATGCATAAAAAAAACATTGTTTTGATATTCCTATGGACCAAGAAAAAAGGATCACAAATATTAAATAAAGTCTAAAAAAAATTACTGATGACAATTTCAGAAAAAGAAACAGACGTTTTAACTATACTGTATTTCTGTGATAATTCCCTCCAATCAAGGTAAAACATACCATGTCATCATAAAATACATGTTGTGTTAAAAAATGTGTATCATTTATGTTGTCTGGGGAAAAGTGCATACAGCTTCAATCAATACTTATATTAGTGTGTAGCCAAAACTAGTTTGTGTAAAAATCTTATTATATTCAACAATATTATCCAAATAAACTATAAATATTTAAATATGATCTAACAGGATTAATATTAGGTATTTTCAAGTTATATTGTGTATTTTTAAATTGTGTTATTCTGTTGGTACTACATTAAAAATGTGTTGTTGAGTTTTTAATAAAATATATCAACACAGAACAATTTGAATTAAAGTATTTATTTAAACAAATATATTATACACTGCTAATGTAGTAATTTTCATAATATTTCTGGTTCAAATATAAATTGTTGACCCAAATAAAATATATCAATGTATGTAGGTACACATTTGTTCTATACTATGTTTTATATTTTAAATAATAACATGTTAAAACCTAGTAGTATTGTAACCAAGTTGTAGACAGTAGGCCTTACTATATATAATGTTGCTCTATTTTAGTGTTAATTAAGTACTGTTAATATTTAAATGTTAAAAATTTAAATCACTGTTAAAATATGTTGTGTATATCAGTGGTGTGGTTTATGAACCAAATGAAAGAAAATTTTCAGTGATAGTTATTGAGATCATTTTGGAAATTATAGGGTAGCGCCTATACATAATAGGATTAACTTAATACCTACATTAATGCTTAAATGTTTGTAGAAAATAAAAATAATAGCTAAGTGCTAATATTATTTGACAGAATCCAGTTGTACATCCAGTTATGTGGCAATTATTATTGATCTGGAATCTGGTTTTTAAATTTGTCCTATAATTATGTTGGGCTAAGCACTGTAATAAGTATATCAGTGGTGGTTGGTGGTCTCAGGAGTATGGTAAGCCCCTTTGGACATGGGGTCAAATGTTAAAATGTTCCAATGCTTGTTTTAATTCGGTTTTAATAAATTTCTAGTTTAAATAATTTTAGTCATACAAAATGGATAATATAAGTACTATAGTATATAATGATGAATATGGTATATATTGTAAGTCAAAATAAACTATTAATCATTAAAGGGTGGTGATGGTACAAAGGTTTGAACAATCTCACTTTTCACAGCAAAATCTTGATTTCTTGAAAACAATTTCACAAATAATTTTTAACCACACATGTGTTGAAGATAATTTATTTATGTTCAGTTAAAACAAGTATGGCACAGGGAATTAAATAACAAAACATAAACTTGAGTAGTATGAATTATGAGCCGTTATAGTAGTTCTTGACATACAACTGGCTTAAAACTGACACTTTGCATGTGTCAACCCTCAATATTGACTGAGAGCACTCAGTAGATATTTTAATGTTTTCTTTCACTGACTGAAATACACAGTGGTGGTGAAAGTAAGTTCAAATTTTGCTCATTTGTCTTTATAGAAACCTCGCCCTGTTTTCCTATATATTAATGTTTTCTTAATGGATAAATCTTTGTGTTAAGAAATACTACCAAATTCTTATTTGCTTAGTGGAAAAATGTGCAACTTAAAAATATCTCAACAATGCTGGGTTTGATATTAAAGTACCCTAATATTGAGCCATTACTCAGGGCTGCATCTGGGGTGGGGGGAGGCGGGGTAGTCAAAGGGGGCAACTGTCCTGGGCCTCATATTCCAGGGGGCCACATTTCCTCCAAAAATTATTAAATTCAATCACAGTTATTATTCTAAATTTCACATCAAATAATGTACAGACAATTAACAGCAATGAGTATTTGTTTAAGGATAGAATTCCATTCCAGATTCCTAAAAACCCTAACTTTATGTAATTTAAGATTTACATTGTTCGAGTAATGTGCTGCAGTACAGTAGAATACGCCACCATTGTACTACCACTGTCGGTCCTCAGAAAACGAACAGAGAGGAATTTACTTATGTAACTTAATTTGTTTGCATTTAATAAAGTACAATCATTTAATGGGTTAATCAATATTCAATAAAATATGAGAAATTATTAAGTACTTAACATAAGTACCGAGTATGTATCAATATATTATAATCGCTTAATGCTAAAACTGAAAAACTGCTGTACAAAAGGAGGCCTCACATTTTCTTAAAACAGCCATGTCGTTACTACACCACTGGTGTAGATGATATTATTTTATGCTTTTGTAGATAACTTGTTTAAAGCTATGTCGTCAGTGGTGTTCTATTTTACTTGTAAACCCCTTTCAATCAGAAAAAAAATATATTATCTGGCATTTCTTAGGGACCATCACAGACTTATAGTTTGTTTAACTATTCGCAAAACTAGCATCTTGAGATGTGAAGTTAAAACATGTGTTAATGTGCATCTTTTTAGTTTTTACATGTAAATACATATTTGACACACATGTACACAATGAACCAAACAAATTAAACATAGAAAAATATTCAGATTAATTAAGTTATATGGACTTATTAGGTATATATTTAAAGTAAATAATACACATATAATGTATTGTTATATTTAAAAATATGTTCTTAACAAGGCTATGTTTTTTTTAGTTTTTTTTAATTGCATTGAATTATTTGCATATTTACACTATAGGAATAGAGATGAGGAAGGAACAATTAAAGGAAATGTACTTGTATTTGAATGGAGAATGGGAATCAACTTAAGAAAAATCACCCTCGGTTAGGAATCAAACTTCANCCCCCCCCCCTCCCCAACCAAATAAAAGTTGACATCTTAGCCTGTGTGCCCAATAATGCAGAGCATACAAAGCCTGGGCCTTTGACTTGGTCTACTTCAACCTAAATATACTCTCTCTTTATCTTGAAAGGTGAGTCTTACCTCTTATGAACTGTGCCATAGAGTAACCTGTCAAAGTAAGTCTGCTACCTTTCAGAGTAAATGGAATTTAAATAATGTTTGATGCTTATCCATGACACATTTTTCAAATAAATTGTGACAGTTCATCCTAAATTTATTAAATGAGCTATACTACACAAAATGTACATTTAAAAAATATTTCAATGCATTTAAAATGGCAGTAAGTTTGATTATTTTGATTCAAACATTGTTTAAGGGCTAGTATATGTACAAGGTGTGGTTATATAGTAGTATTTGATGAATTTGACATTGGTTGATTTGAAAAATTGGATAATTCAAAGACACCATGACCTCCCATGAAATTTATATTCAAATCAATAGAAGAAAAAAAAATTGATAAGGAACTATTTGGATAATTCGAAGCCTTTCCTTTGTGATTTTATCGAGGTTGTACTCATTTGAAACCTAGCTTAATAATCTTTATTAAACCACCTCATATGCCAAGAATGTCAAATAAAGATGGAGTTAGCCCAATGACACATAGTAAATGAGAAAGTGGGAAATTATGCACCAGTAGCGAGCAGGTTTCCCAATATAAGAGATGTGTTGGCTCAGCTTTCATCAATTCTGATTTAAGTCTGAAATTTTTGAATGCTAATTTTTCCCAAGTTTTTATCGCGTGTGTTTAAATTTTTCTTGTTTTTTGTGTAAGTATTTATTGTGTATGTGTGTTTATAAAGCATATATAAAATGTGTGTGAATATATGTAGCATATATTTAGGTTATTGATTTATTGTGTACCAGCTGCCTACATAGATACTCATGAAAATTGTTAATTTGAATTTTTTAGGATATCCATTGGACTTTGAATTTAAAAAGTTCTAATGTACCGTATATAAAAACAGTTAAAACACTTGTTCCTATTTATACTAGTCACCTTATGTAGTGGCCTTAAACTTGAATTCCATCTTAGTTAAGTAGTTGATATAAACTATAAAAGCATAGTTTGAATCTCAGAATAAAAACACACAACACCTAATCTAGTACTACAATTTTTACTTGAAACATTTGGTATTTAATAGGCCAACTCTCATTTCTAGCTTACTGAAGATTAAAAAAAAGGGCCAAGGAGAAAATATGTTTCAGTGTGCTGGTAAAATAGCCAGTAGAGCCCAAATAAAACTCGTCGTTTACTAAAGCAACCTTCAATAGATGTGATTTGTAAAATATTTTGTGATTTTGTGTTGAGAGTATGAAATATTAATAAATGGATTTTATTGCAAATGAGAAAATTATTTTAACTTTGTGATCTTTCTTTTAAAACCTGAGAAATGTTGCACATATTTAGAAAATTGACTATTTTAAACTCATTAAGAGAGAGAAATAAAAAATACAAAAATAGGCTAGTAAAGAATCATTAAAGTTGTTTAGCAATTTTGTTTTTCATTTTCTCGTGTTTTTTTGTTTAGCTTTTTTTCACCATATCTAATCATTCAGGTGATATTCATAATATGTACTAATTAGGATCATGTGTTAGGAATGAGGAGGGTTGAATTTAGAGAAAGTGTACCCACGTTTGCACAGAAAAAAAGTTTTAAAATATTTTGGTTGAAACCGCCCTCAGTATAGCCAACCTATATTTGAGCTCTGATCTCCCTGTCATAGGCAGTCTAGTATATTCCAAAAGTGACGTCCTAGATCATTCATTGATTGTATTTTTTCTTATTCAAAGGCATGTTTCAACACCATATAATGTTGTATCTTTAGGGTTGGTGGTGTAGCGAATATTAAATGAAATCTTGGCACTATTGAGATGATATATTTTAGACAATCTTTAACAGCTTTCAAAACCTAACAAAACGTTTTTAATCAGGATTAAAATAACATTTTAGTTTGTATTTGGTGAAAAATAAGGTACTCCACGACGAGTTATTATACATTCCTAAAGTGCAGTTCCAGGTCTCTCATGTTAAATGGACATTTAATTTTAATATAAATCTGTATGTGTTCCAAACATAAGTTTGTTTTATAGTGAACACTTGTCTGTTGTTGCCAGACCTAGCTTTTCTTGGCAAGACTGTACTATAATATAAGTCAAGACTTAGATATTATCTTTTATAATTTATGAGAGTATGCTTCAAATTAGATAATTGATAAATTAACTATTGCATATAATTGACATTATGATTAACCCTTACAGGATGTTAGCATAATTTGGTATTAACTATTTACATTTATGAGTGCTGTAATACGAGTCAAATAAGTACAAACTGATAACATGACATAATGCACTTTTAATTGACCAGTTGGGTGACCTGGCAGTCTAGCGGTAAGGTGTCAGACCTCTATACTGGCGGCTGGGGTTCAATCCTCGGTCCCGGCATAGATTTATCTGATTACCAAACCCTTCCTTCACCTCTGACAAGACATCTTGTGAATGTGGGGAATGCCAGGCCTCCACCGTGGTTCGGATTCCACATTAAACTGTAGGTTCTCCATTTCATCTCACAATCACCCTATCATTACACATTAGCGTAAGTGCGTATAACCCGAACGGGTAGTAAGACGCGGTGCTAATAGTAATTGACCAGTTAATTAAAATGAAAATAAAAATCAAACAATTATAACAGTAACGAACTAGTTTATAAAGTTAAATATAGTATGTAATATCAGTCGAATAGGAATAAACTAATAACATGACATAATATACTATTAATTATAATTAATTTAAAATGTAAGTAAAATTTAAATAACCATAACAGTGACAAACTAGTTATGAAATAAGTTAAACTGTGGGACAATTTAAAACAATTTAAAATAAGTCATACAAAATTGATGAGTGGTTTGAATAGTAACATTTCACTGTTCAATAATTTTCCATAAAGGTTTAATTTAGTTTGATAATTATCTAAGTCTTATTTGATGTTTTGATCCCTGTACTCCTTTCGATGTTTCAGTATGTGCTGGGAATCAATAGAACATTATTCGGCCGACATGTTTCGGTACTAGAAACAACGTATCATATTCATGGAAGTCGTTTGGCTGATGAAACACAATGTGTTGCTACAACTTTTAGATGTCAATATCTACAGGTACAGTTTAACTTCTTTCATAACTAGTTCATTACTGTTATAATTGTTTAAATTTTACTTTCATTTTAAAATAATTTTAATTAATAGTATATTATGTCATGTTATTAGTTCATTCCTATTTGTCTGATATTCCATATTATATTTAACTTTATAAACTAGTTCGTTACTGTAATAATTGTTTGACTTTTATTTTCATTTTAATAGTGTAATGTCATGCTATCAGTTTGTACCTATTTTACTCATATTACAGCACTCGTTGTAAATGTAAATAGTTAATACCAAAGTATGCTAACGTTCTGTAAGGATTAATCATAATGGCATGATGTTCATTTATCAATTATTTAATTTGAACCATACTTTCATAAATTATAAAAGATAATATCTAAGTCTTGACATATATGATATTCATTCACTCCTCTTGAAAGATCAATTGAAATGTTTTCTAAAATGTTAAGACTGTACTAGTACATTGTTTGCTCCCAATGAATATCTAACTTAACCTCTAAAGCCAAGCATTTGCTCAGTCAAGTGGAGAGTGTACTAGCAAGAGTTGCACCCAACAGCACTAACCTTGGTCATAGCTCATTAACCAAATAAAGTATTTTTAAATGAATGGCTGTATCCTTGTGTATTACAACTCCCTTATAGTAACCATACTTTTTATTGTATAATAATGCCATAATATTTTGATAAACTCTGATTTTATACAATGTTCCAAGTCAACTAAGAACTAGTGCAATAATTGGTTGTAGTTTGCCAGAACATAGTTAGGATATCAATCATATGCATTGTTATTTTGTTGTTTTTTTTGAAATTTTAATAACATTGTTTCCCAGTCTCTTTACAATTTAATATTTATAAAGTTCCCTAAAAGTGTATTAGTAAGTTTAACTTTTCCCAAGGCATTATCCTAGGTGAGCGATCAAACATGAGTGGTGTGGTCTGTGGAAGACGGTCAATTGAGTTAGTTGATCAGAGTGGGAGAAAACAAGAAGCGTTCAAATTGGTATCCATAATGTTGTCACTTTTTCTGGCATAAATAATATAGAGAGAAAGCATAATTGTTAAATAACTAAAATAAGTTAAAAAGATAAAATCTCAAATAAATACTCAGAGAAGTAACTTGAGGGGGAATTTCACAATTTATATAAATATTTGAGAAATGTTTTAGTAAGCAGGAGCTTGTTTTATGCATACAATAGAATTATCACTGACATATTTGATTGTGAATGTGTCCAGCGGATCTAGGTCATTTTCATAGGGGGTCATAGTTATAAATAGCATGGTTACTTACAATGTTAGATTTCTGCTTAAAGCCATTAGATAGTTTCTCATTTATATTTGATCTTATGTATGTTTTAAACCCTGATGATTCTCCCAAATTTTTTTTAAATCAAATAGATTATATAAACTATTTGGACCCATTTAAAGTGTTCCTCACCTAGAAATGTTTAAGATTTGGATGTCCCTTGAAGCTATTTAGTGAGATCCTCACCTTAATGTTTTAAGATAGTTAGATAGTCCCTAGAAGATAATAATCATTGAAGTGGTCTTCCACTGACACAATTTTGAAAGTGGAATTATTTCAGAAACTACGCTATTTGGGGTGGTCCTCGCCTGAAAATTCTTCAAAATGGCATGCAACTAGAAACTATTTGGAGTTGTCTTTCCCAAGATATTTATGAAATATGGATGACCTTGAAAGCTATTTAAAGCTTTCCTCCCCTGACTTTTTCTGCCAGTTAGATTCCTCTAGTCTAGAAGTTATTTGAAGTGGTCTTATTCGTCAAATTTCTGACAAGAGAATTAATCTAGAAGTCATTTGGAGTTTCATTTAAGGCCATCTTTCAGCTTCATAATCGGTTATATCAGAGGATTTGAAATATATCTAAGGGAGGAATTTATTCCAGGGTGGGGCAAATAATTTTCATGGGGGCAGGATCCCCCACAGTTCCACCGCTCCTGCTGTCCAAACATACTCTATATTCGGTATTCATGGATTAACTTCTCTCAGGCGATTATTAGTCTTCTTTAATGTGTGGTAGTCAACCGTCTCTATGCAGAACAATGTTGGTTACTCGCTATGCACGATAAATATTCTTACATGAAAACAAATATTTTTCCCACACTTGCATGAGTTATATTGAACATTAATTAAACATGGAAAAATAACACACTTGTGGACTCGTCTTAAGAGATGTCTGAACGTAAAACAATAAAAAATTGTATAATTTTTCTGTGTTTTATTTTATTTCTAAAATTTGAACTTCCATTTCATTTTTTGTATTAATTTTCTAACTTTCACAGGGGGGTCAACTGACCCTTTGATCCCCCCTCCCCCTGAATCATATCTTGAAGTATTCTTTTGGTTGTTTTTTTTAACTGTACCAATTTCTAATCCAGCTAATTGTATCATTTTGGTAACCAGTATACACATACATAAAGAATGGAAGTACAGGGAGTATGTGAGATAGTAGAGTAAGCAAGATTGAGATGATATTTGCATGTAATGAGAATGGAGAAGATGGTGCCAAAGAGAATGATGGAGATGAAGTATGTATGAAAAAGAACGCTAGGGAGGCCAAGAAAGAGATGGTAGGTATACAAATGAGAGGTGAGTAAAAGAAGAAATTAAAGGAGGACGAATGGTGTAAAGATAAAAGAAGATAGAGGCATTTTACCTAACTGACCTGGTCACATGTTGGAAACAGTGATGATGATGATGATGCCGACGAGATAAAACCATTGCAAAAAAGGAACCCTTAGTGTTTCTGAAACAACAATAAAATACTTATCTCAAAGTGTGTCATAAACTCAGCTGAAGTCATGTAAATCTTGAAAGAACCCATGGCAAAATGCCAGGAAAGCAGCCCAACTCCTCTCTCACACAGCTTGTGTCACACTTTAAGTTCTGACTCCAAGAAGAAATCAAGAAATAGATAAAACAGCTTCTGAAGCCATCAAAATAATTGCAGATTGGTTTTAACTCGAATTTTAGGTGAACCTTCAAACAAAACTTTTGGGCAAGATATGATTAATCAAAACAAAATATTTGACACAATGGAGATCTGCTATGGAGAAAAGAAAAGCCCTCGAAGTGTAAGGAAGTAATGTACAGAGCGTACTTTGTACCTATTGTAACATATGAAGTAGAAACATTGATAGTGAATGTAAGAAAGACTAGGAAAGTGGATGCCATGGTAATGAAGTTTGTGAGGAGCATATTAGCTGTCATGAGGAGAAACAAGATTAGGAATGAAGTTATTCAGGGAAGAGATGGGGGTACAGGGAGTACATAAGATAGTAGAGGAAGCAAGATTGAGATATGGGCATGTAATGAGTGTAAAAAGAGAGGATGCCAAAGACAATGTTGGAAATGAAGTTTGTAGGGAAAAAGACCACAAGGGAGGCCAAGAAAGAGATGGGAGGAACAGATAACAGAAAATGTTCAAGTTAGAGGAGAAGAATGGAAGAAATTAAAGGAGGAAGAGTAGTGAAGGATAGAGGAGAAGGTGGCATTTGACTGAACTAACCCACCCACAGGCTGTAAATGGTTGATGATGATTGATGATGGTGCATCTCATGGAAACGGTAAGATGTTGTGTTACTAAATCAATTAATTTATTTGAGAAAGGCTGAATAATGTCATCAAAGTCTTTAGTGAAGCTCTTTCAAAATATGAAGACAAGCATAGCTTTCCTTATATTAAAACTCACAGGCTAAATGATAATTTTGAGAATAAACTGGGAAATTATGCAAAAAATAATAATTAAATGATGATTTGTATTAATCTGAGTATGTTGAAGCTAAAATAATTAAATGTGTTTCTTGTCTTATCAAAGAATTGGCTATAGAAGAAATCAAATGAAAAATAAGTAGTTGAGTTTGAGAGTTTAATCGCAGAAGATAATCAGATAGAACCAGGGAATTGATAAACTTGAAAGCAGTACACATCAGAATTTAAGAGGATGGGTTGCGATAAAAGACAAAAAAGAATTCTCGCATCTTGATAGCTACACCTACAAATATAAACCTGCAATTACACCACCTTCCTGGATTAGGCATTTATCTTTTGGTGACCTTATAAAACCCTCAGCTGAATTACTAGCCAAAGAATAAAACCTGGAAAAAGAGTTTAGATTGCATCATGGTGCAGAAATTACTAAAGAAACTTTAGTGAAACTTAACTTAGTGAAAAAAAAAATTCAAAATATTTCGAGGTGTACGCAATAAAGTGTCAAAAACTATTTTTAGTCACAGAACATTCATAAGAATTAAATTTCTTAAACTCTATTTACATAAATTCTATAAGTGTTATACAAGTGATGAATCCTAAAATAGGTAGTTAAGAAGTATCAAAAAATTGATTTATGAAATCAAATGGGAGTGAAGAAATAAACAAGTATTGATATCATTCTCAAAAGGAACCTAACACACCCATTAATTTTCTTCATTTTACTATATATTTTGTTCATTGAGGCATGTAACCATTATGATAAGTTTTAATAATGAGAATTTCATCGGATATAAAGACCATAACATAAATTAAATAGTCAGAAACCTTAGTTCAGTCAGTAGCATGACTGTCTATTGAGTTACATGGTGTCTACTCAATTTGACCAATGAAATCTCCGACCTTTTCCCTGTGCATTTCCTAAAATTCCTGACTAAAAAGTATGTAACATCCTTCTAACTCACCCCCCTCCGCCCAACCCCTATTTTTCTATTAACCTTTTTTAATAATAACAAGTTTTAAAATTTAAATAAACTTGTTATATTGGTCTTAAAAATTACAACTATCAGTGACACAGTATCATTCAAGAAGAATTTCATCACGAAATACATGGGGCCCCATAAGTTGTACTTGACTAAACTCGAAGAAGAGAAGAGAATTGAAGCTGAACAAAAGAAACAAGAGCAAGAAAATCCTCTTTTTATCCCCCCCTCTCTTTAATTTATTTTCTCTTTAGTAGAGTATTTATTTTACTTTGCCATTTTATTACAAATCCAAATTTGGAAATAATGGTAGTGTAACAAAATAGTAATAATTATGATAATTATTACAATAATAATGTTCATTATCATCAAAAAATGATATAGGTTGAAATAAAATGTCTTCACCTAAAATAAAATATATTTAAAAAATAATCTGTAAAACATCATAATTTAAAAAAATTTACCCGTTCGGGCTTAAGTTATATGCCAAAAAAAAAATCACTCTTTCACCTGTTTTGCTGTTTCTTTGATTCATATTAACTTGCACATTAAGTAGTCCAACATTGCTGTCTTCCTCTTTTGAATTTGCTTTTGATTGTTTCTTATTTACTCAAAAGCAGAGTTACTTTCTTCCATTTTTTACCTGGAGCTTCTTGCATAGTTTGAGCTATTTGCAAACATTTTCGATTATTGATTTTCATTACATTATTAATTCTTTCATTCACTTCTGCCACTAATGAATTGTATCATTGAACGTCTTTTTTAGCTTCTGATTCTTACTTTTCAAACAGGTTCTCTTTTTGTATTACTTCTTTAGCTTCCTGCAATTTATTTTCCAAAACTTTACTATTTGCTTAAAACGCTTCACTTTAGTTTTTTATTTTCTCTTTATTTTCTTGCTCTTGTTTCTTTTGTTCAGCTTCAATTCTCTTCTCTTCTTCGAGTTTAGTCAAGTACAACTTATGGGGCCCCATGTATTTCGTGATGAAATTCTTCTTGAATGATACTGTGTCACTGATAGTTGTAATGTTTAAGACCATCTTTGGTAGATTGGATGCCTCAGAGAGACAGGTCCTGTGGTCAGTAAGATAGTGTGATGTTTGTGAGAAACCTCACTCAACATCAGTATTTCCATGGGGTAACACAAGGCTAGCTTTAACAAGCCTTTTAATTTAGCCTATTCTAGATGGAAATATTTCATTATAACACTACCTCCAAAAACAATTTAATAACCATTGAATTTCAAAGACACAAAGACGCTGTACAAGCTTTAGGGCATACAATTCGAGTTTATTCAAACAGTGTGACACATTATGATGCGAAATTTTGTTTTGCTAACTTACCAGCAAACAAAGAAGCTCCACACTTCTGCATCTACAAACCAAATGGTTTCTTTCTTCTGGAGGTAAAAAAGTAGGAAAAGTAGGAGTTTTTCCTCAAAAGTAGGACAAAAATGAGCCGTGTAATTTACCGATTTAATTATTATTGTATTTCATATTTTGAGTAAAACAACATTTTCCTGCATTTTTATTGTTCTTTACCAAATTCCTGACTTATTCCCGTTTTTTCCTGATCACTTCAAATTCCTGGTTAATGCCCAGATGGTAGACACCCTGAGTTAAGGGTTCTGGTTTAGATTTCATCCGGCATGGCGAAAAAATGTATCTTTGATGAAATGTGTTTTTCCTCAGTGATTAATTAATGGTCTGAGAGAGGGTGTTGTGTCTGGTCTAAATTTAAGATTTTTTTAAAGGTGTGTGCTGATATAATCAGTCAGTTCAGCATATGCACATTAAATACCTCAAATAAATATTAAAATAAACTGTTATTATGAATGTGTATTATTTTGCTCCCACTTTTTATAATATTACATAATAACAATAAATTTATTATTTAAGCAACGAAAAATGAATTTGTATGGCTAAGGAAAGATAATTTAACCAATCCATGTGTTTCTTTTAAAATATGTTAGCATCATTTAGCCAAGAATAAAATATTACAACTATACTTTGTGTATCTCTTTATTCTTTAATCCATGATTCAATCAATAGGTGCCATAAAAATAGCCAATAGCTTAAAAGAAAATTGATGTATTTACAAACTTTAATCACATATAAATAAAAGTTTTCCATATTGTTTCGTGAGCGTTCAAGCTGGCAAGGGGCTAAGAGTGATGTCCCACCTCTGTCTTGAGCTATCTAAACAAGCTTTGTAGGAACTAGGCCGCCTTCTTTTTTACTAACCTTGATTCAAAGCTACTGCACTACATCTTCTCTCTCACTCAAACAAGCTGTCTCACTTACCGACCTTTTAACTCTAAACACTAAATTTTAGTTTATTAGTACATTACAATGGATATAATCTTTGAGGGCACTGCATGGTGTGACGAGTGTGATCAATCTTCCCTTAAATATAAGACAAGTTTTACAATGCTGGTTCAGTTGATGTTGTCATTATCTCTGTACCTCAACACACCAGCTTCTGACATAACTTAAATTGAGGCAATATGAGAAAAGTTACCAACAAAGGACAAAGCTGTTTGCTAAAAGTTTAACAATGATGAGTCACCAGTACATGCCATGTGGAGCGTGTTACCTAAAGATGGGTTTGTAGGAATCAGTGAGCCAAATGCTGATCATCAGCTTACCAACTATGCCATTATCGGCTGATGATCAAATCGGCAATCGGCAGTGGCCTTGCCCTAGCTTTAAGCAAATCAAATGTGATATATCGCTTTAAGGAAAACCTCTTTTCACCTTCTTGAGGTAATTTGTAATATATATTGGAAGAAGGTAAAGAAAGGTTGGTAGAAAACACATAAAAGGTAACAAACACAACATGGTTTGTACTATGAAAAGGAGAATACAATTCCCACTTTACAACGCTGCCAATGAACAAATAGGTAATGGCTGCCTCTTGAAGTAACTCAAATGTTACCACCCATTCCTTCAACCTAGGTTTCATTCTATGCCGAGCTAGCGTCAGTTAGCTCGCACAAGAGTGCCTATCTCCCCTTCTCCCTTATCACTTTTGGCTGTTACGCATGCGCGGTCTTCCAGGGGTGTGATTGGATCAATTTCCCTCCCCTTCTCTTTCCCTTCATGGAATCCCTGCCTGGGAGAGCCTGCTAATGTGTTAAGATATAGTAGCCTAAAAATCACTGATCGAGCAAGAGGCCTTTAACTACAAACCTGGAACTATACGTTGGACTGATCCTAGCCTATTTTCCCAGTGCTGTAACTCGCCGTCGCTGCCAGGTTTAGACGCTATGGCGTCTCGCAAGGGGGATCTTCAGGCTAGCTGGAGCTAGCCCCCGCCACGGCTGTTTCACATTATCATAACCAACGATTGCTGGTGCACTCTCTCTTCAATCAATCTATTCTGCTGCGGGTGCACGTCATTCACGCTGTACCTGATCTACTGTATGAGCTTTCCATCCTCGCGGCTCCAGGTCTTCCGCTGGTGCACAGTGTGCACTTTCAACCATCTCCCCTGCTGGGGCTTCCCGAGCGCAACTGGTCATGTCTTCCGCTGGTGCACAGACAGTGCTTTCAACCTTCTCCCCTGCTGGGACGCTCCGAGCGCATCTGACCTTGTCTTCCGCTGGTGCACTTTTCCCCGTGTGGTGGTCCACAGTGAGGATAAGGGTAAAAATGGGGCGAGTTAATCCCGTCGAGGAATTATACCCTGCAAATCCACTGATGTAATAGCGCTCGTTTGTAGCTCTTAACTCCTGTTTGAGGCTATACTGCTATAGGGGCGTGGTACCAAGTGTGGTATAGTGAGGTGTTTCTGCGCTTGAAGCTATTCAAGATGAGTATCGTGTTGGACATTCCAAGGGTCAACTGTATTACATGTAACATATTAGTAAAGCACTTATGTATGTGGGGCAGCCGGTTAGCTTAGTGTATTTTGTGATGTAAATGTGTATTCTTTACAGTGGGGGTGCTCCTATAGTAGTCGCCGGCCTGATATGGCTAAAGCTTTTACGTGATATGTAACTGAAAGGGTCTTGCTACGATTTTTAATAAGGGTTTATTTATAAGTAGGTATGGATTTATTGATATAAGTTATAGTATATGTATTTATTTAATCCCGTGTATGTGTATATATTTTGGTCAGTAGGGTACCAGTTATTTACAGAGTTTATTGTGAGCCGGGCCCATTTATCTGTCACAGTGGTGTAGCAATTCCCTGGGTGGGTCTCAAGTTAGCTCAATACCACAGCTACTACTGTTGTTTGCTTGTATTTATATCCCCTTAGACGGGTCTCTTGAGCTGCGTCTTAGAAGGCGTGAGAACCAAATAAATGTACACCACTGCAGCATATAGTTGATCATGTACTCCGTACTGGACAGCTTCTACTGTCACAGTGAATTCCTAATTGGGATATTTAAAATTACCATTAATGACTCACAATAGACTCCCCAGGAAGGACAGGGCGTACTCTTCGTCTGGCTGATCGTTTTCAGACGGGCTTTATCACTATGTTAAACCAGATCATAGTTGTGTACTATTAGCGCTAGGGGAGTAGGTCATCCATTCTATTTTGTAGCAATTGGACAGCCAAAATTAAACCTGTAAACTATCTATGACCTGCCTATACCAATTCTATTGTACTCTCATAATAAAAGTGTCACTTTCTATGATAATTTCTCTATGTAAATTTGCACCTCTCCCATTTTCCCCCAATTTCCATATTTGTTCCTGTATGGTAGGGTGCAATTCTATTGGAACTCAGCAGGGAGGAGTGTGAATCATGCAACACAACTTCCTAAAAGAGGAAACTAAAAAACACAAAAAGGAGAAAATGGAAAATTATAAAGAATGATAGAACAGTTAGGAACATGTAAAAGGAATAACATAAAGGACAAATACAGTAAATGGACATTGGATGTGAAAATATATATATCTTTAAGGACAACCTTTTTTCACTTTTTTGAGATAGTTTGTAATATTTATTTGGAAGGTGATAAACAGTGTGAAAAACAAGCACAAAATTTGAAGTGCCTTAAATACAAACAAGCCTCAAGCAAATAAATTGTGCTCAGCTGATCAAGCCGACATTGACCAATCATTGCTGAAATGGTTCACTGCTCAAAGGTCTTAAGGAGTTTAATAAATCTCAGCAAGCCTGTGCTGAAGAGTAAAGCTTCTTGAACCAAGTGTCATCACATAAGAATAAAGTTTCCTGCATTAGTCAATTAAATACAACAGAATTGAAATGAATGAAACCATTTTCAGATGTAAAAATTATACACATATAAAGGAAAATTAAAATGAAAAATGCTGTTTTAGTTGAATAAAACATAAAGTCATGAATGTGTTTGTAATTTACCTGTTGCTTGGAGAAAGATGTAAAATCCATTAATTGATGTTTGCTTACTGAAATACTCACTTTTAAAAAATAAATTTGAGATTTAAACAAAATGTTCAGACTAAAAAAACATTTTTAATTAAATTGTATGGCTCATTAACAAGGTATTACTAAAGTTGGTATAATTATTTATTTTAAAAGTAACCAAAGTAACTTTTCTAATAAGAAAAGTGAAATTTCATCTCTTCCTCAATCTATATGTTTATGCTTGTCTTGATATTAATTTTAACTGAAAAAGTAGTTGTTGGCCTTCTAAAAACTAAAATAAATTAGGTCACTAAAAGAAACAATTTTTAAAAAAATGCAGACTTTTATAAAAACTAATATAGTCCTAAGCAAAACGTTCCAATTCAAAGTGAAATATGTGTGAATAATTGCACAGTCCTCTTAAGAGCTTGGTCCACATTACCAATACTGATGAAAAATTTCACTTCTTGTGTTTGTCTGAAACTGTATATTTTTCATAGGTTTTGGTAGGGTCATAAGGCTCCCATCGGCTGGCAGGGAAGATGTGCTTGTTGCGTTCATACCAACTTCGCAGCAACACTTTACCAGCATGTGACTCTTCCTTCTCAACTGTTGCATCATTGACAAGGCGTATGTCGTCATGAACATCGAACGTGAACAATGGACCGCTTTTACCCCGAGCCTAGAAAGCAAAAATATGTCTACTCAATTGATTTAAGTGATAAAACTTTAATGATTCAGCCTAGGATGTTGTGTAGGAGTAATTTATTCCCAAGGGGCAGAACATAGTTTAAAATATGTCATGTTACAAAAGCTATAATCAACTGTATGGTTACTCATTTGGTGGGAACACGAACCAATGCTGCAGTCTTGTTTAGTCTTATTTTCCACTGATTGCCTCATCAGGATTTGAATTTGTACGAGTATAATGAGGTGTTTTTTTTTCTTAAATGTTTTCTCCTTTCCCCTTCACATGAATGTGAGTACATTTCCACTAAGTTCTTCTCTTATTCCTACTCCAATAGTATGAATATGGGATAGTTCGGGACACTAGTCAGGCGCAGTACATAAAAAAATATAGTTACCACCAAATATAACAATTTAATTTCTTTGAGATCAGAGACAAATAATTTCTAATTTTTTCCTGACAACGTTCCCAGTACCATACCCTTTCACCCCTATGGTAAACTTGAACTCAACCGTTTCAGTGAATGCTTACTTCTGAAACTTTCACCTCACGAACAATCTTGTAAATATTTTAATGAACACATTAAAGCTCTTCAAAAACTGAAAATCAAAACTAGAATTACAAATAAACTCCAAATAAATAAAACAAATTATGATCTTTTTTTAGGAGAAATAAGAACACATTGCATACAATACAAAGTCAGCCGCCATGATGTATATGTTTAGTCGCCAGCGTCCAGAGTGATGATTAAATAAACATGGCTGTTAATTCTTACCATCCAACTAGTTTTATTTATCTACAACAATGCAAAGAACCCCAATTTATTTCATACGCTCCTTAAGATTAATATTTTGTTGGGTTTCATGAAAAATAAATACTGTCAACAGTTAGACAACAATAAAACTGTTTATTTACGACTATCGGACTACGTATTGTATATTGATTATTTGATGTGCTGGGATCTGGTTGTTAGTTAATAATTATTTTATGATAATCCATTGGTTATATTAATAGCTATAAAATAAGTCAGATTAAAAATTTAACACATTCCCTGGCACGCGCGTTGAGCATCTTTGTTTGACCAAAAGTTTCCTTCTGCGGGCGCGAATCAACATTTCATTACAATAAGTTATTGTAATGCCATCTATTAATGAACTAATGTACTTTTAGCCAGTCTGAACACTTCGTATTGAAGCTAATGGTTGCGGCTACCAGTTAAATTCTATACTATGAATATGAATCAAGCAATTAATGATAAAATAAGTGAATAGCAAAAATATGTTTCAGATAAGAGTATGTAAGTAGAAAAATGACTGCCGATCCTGCGCAGATCGCTGTGCTAATCACGTGCCAGGAATGAGTTTAATATGATGAAAAATAAAAAATGTTGAATTGAGTTTGAAGGACTTATCAGTTGTTACATTACACTGGGTTGGATTTTAAAAATATTTGATGTTATCTATAGTCGTAATACGATTTAGTCCTTTGAAAGTTGCATGTTGGCAATGGAGGAGTATAAGGTTTATTACCTTAGTGGCAATGGAGGAGTATAAGGTTTATTACCTTAGTGACAATGAAATCATAGAAGGTGTAGTGGTGAGGAAGTATGAGATCTTCCTTGACATACATCAGTTGGTCGGCCGTCACAGTCTTCAACTCACTAAACTCCTTTCTCAGGAGTTCAAGACAGCGCTGCAAGAACTGATAGATCGAATTGCCTGGGGATGAGCACAACTATTCACAATCAGTATGAAGAGCGACACCACAACCACAATAATCATAAACTTGACTTATTATATTTTCTTATTTATTTAAACTTATTACTTTTCCTCAAATACAGATTTGTTGAGACAATTCACTAAAACATATAAGACTATAAAAGGATGAGGTCAAATTATCAACAAAAAAATAAAAACATTGCTAGAGGAGTGTGAGGCTTTGAATGTCAAAGTAAAAGTGAAAAATCAAAACTCCTTTGCTTTTATACCCACATTAACCTTTTCATCCTCAAAACATTTTGAAGGAAGAATAAGGCTCTTTAGGTCAGTGCCATAATGACATCTTGACTTCAGCAAGTGTTCAGGCAGGAAATAATGGGGAAAAGGATTTTTAAAATTTAATAAATTACCAACTAATAATTATTTTTTTTTTAGGTTTATAATTTTAGTCCACGCTTAAACCTTCCCATTCAGTCCACTATTTAAAAAGTCAAGAATAATTTGATGTTAAAATTAGAAGGATATGGCAATTTGATTATAAATGAATCCAATTTTAAAGTTTCAAATAAGTTAAATGTAGTGGTAGATATCAAAAATATATTTGAATTGGATCGGGAGAAAAGGGACAAAAAACTTTGATTTGTTTGCAGTTATAGGTTTTAAAAGTAAATTGAAATTTTGTAATTTTGTAGAGTTTTTGGATGTAAACAAAAGTGTACACTCAAAAATGTTATCTTAATTTACTTTTAAATTATAGGTTTTCCAAATAAAAACTAAATAATATTTTATCCAAGTGTTGGGTATGGTTTTGAAGTAAGAAAAAGTTTTAAATTATGTACTATATTAAGTTTGAAGCTACCCCCATGGCTAGTAATAAGTGTGTATCATGCACTATATAATGTGTGTGTTCCACACGTTGATTGCCAGTCTACTTTATATTATTGTGTCAGTTGGTTTACCATTCTCTTTATATAATCATAAACAGTATGATAGACAATCCATAACACAACATTTGATCATAAGATGACAACAACCATCATAAGGCACCAATTACCTTTCTTCATACGGACAGTTTTCCTGTGACCCGAACCATCCCAGTAACTGAATGTGATTTCAATCTCCTCCTCCTTTAGAGAAGACTGTTTGCCTGCCCACTCCTGAAACACAAAAAAGAAATTTAAAAAGAATTGACTTTACATTTAATATTTTGCAAACCACATCAGTGACATTGGGACAAAAGGCTAGTTTACATGGATTGATTTGATATAATCTGTCTGAGTAACAAGGCATGATTTTTTTCATGAAATAAGTGGTGATAAAGCTCACCTGTCTGAGCTCTTCGCGCATTCTATTCTCTTCATCCTCGCGCTCACGGTCAGGCAAGAAACTTGTGTCCACGTCCGGGTTCTTACGAATCTTTTTCTTTTTTGAAGGAGGCTCGGTTTCTGAATGGCTCTTGCTTATGTCTTGTTCTGTTTCGCTGCTGCTCTTCCCCTTATCTTCATCCTCCTCCCCATCTTCACTGTCTTGTTCATCCTCATCAATAGTGAATGAAAGGGCTTGTATCTTGAAATAAAGTTCAAGAGATTTATACAAGGAATATTAAAAGGATAGGACCTGTAAATACTTAAGGATATTGATATTTAAATGTATGTGAGAAAAATTGTAGTAAAAAAAAGATCCGGTAAAAAATTGTATTTGATATCTAAAGAAATAAATTTTAAAAAGTACCTAGTCTTTTCAAACTCTTATAATGTTTTGTGGTGAAAAAAAATATGTATCTATGTAATTTTTAAATCTATATGGCAAGAATAAATGAATTTTATTTTATTCATATATATAGGTTTATTATTATTGTTGGGCGCCAGTTACCAACACCTTTTACTTTGTGAGGTATAAGTCATTCATGATCTAAGTTTACCTGTATGACAGCTCGAAATGTTACTAGAAGTAACCCCTAATATATCACTACGCCAACAGCTGACATCTATCACTTTGGATGACTGTAATGAAAACAGATGGTAATATATTAATGTGATAGTTAACCACAGTAATTTAGGCCAATATTATTAATATATTTATTTGAGGTCGGACACAAAGTTTATTTGTAGTTTTATTCCCCT
This sequence comes from Timema shepardi, assembly GCA_902151425.1. Classification (NCBI taxonomy): domain Eukaryota; kingdom Metazoa; phylum Arthropoda; class Insecta; order Phasmatodea; family Timematidae; genus Timema; species Timema shepardi. Next base: position 262,776 of record CABFVX010000146.1, on the reverse strand, counting down.
TAAAAAATTAATATTAACACCACTTTCACAAAAACTTCTAACTAAAATAGCTTCAAAATGGCGCCTGACGAATCTAAACCATATGATTGAACATAACGGTAAAAAAGTTTTTTACAATGATACAGACACACAGTTGATGAAAATATTTTATTCAGTTAAATATTTCAAAATACAATAAACTAATCATAAAATCATTTATTGTATGTAAAAAAATGACAACAATTTTCTCTTTTCCAAGTAAATACGATGCCTGGATTAAAAGGCACTATATTACACAAAATCATTAACGTTCCAAAATGAAAAATAAGTACTTTTAATTATGTTTAAAATATTGTTTTGAGTTGGATAAAAAGAAATTATTTTAAAAAATTGAACAGTATGAGAAAACTTAAGTTTATGTTATTTTAAATGTAATATATAACAGGTAATTAAAGATCTTTACATTTATAACAAAACTGTGATCTTTTAGAAGTGTTGTTAACCCAAAACCTAAACATATGATTTTCAAACTGTCATCCAGGTAAAAACCTATCGTGAACGGAATATAGATAGATTTTTTATATTAAATAAATCTATCCCCAGAAACTGTTCAGCAGTAAGACGAAAAAGAAAAAGCTCCTTATCTCAATACTCCTAGACTTTACCTAAAGTTTTAAATCAAGTTGGACACTTAAAACTAAGGACTTACTAGAGAAAATTATTATTCTTGCCATGGACATCCACTCTACTGAAAATATCTGTACATGGGATGTAATATTCTAAAATGCAATGTAGAGTAATTAAATATAAGTAAGTTTCTCAATAGGTTTATGTTGTTTTTCCTTAAACTTCATAGAAAAACTGTTTGTAAAACAATTATATATCTCCATTGTAGACTCAGTCAGTATTTACATTTTTTATTGGTCAAAAATTTATAAATTAGGAATTTAATAGCAATGTGATGGCATAAAGATTTGCAACACCTAATAAAATGTCAAAAATTTAATCTGGAAAATGAAGTTTTAATACAAAGTGTTGACCCTTGTGGACCCAATATTGATCTTTTTTATCAGTCCAAACATACAAATAAAATTATAAAATTTAAAACCGGGACTAAAAAAAAAAGTTTTACATAAGTATAGTGCAATTTATGCTTGGGTTTGCTAGTCAGGGGCAGCCCTATCAAGTTTTCCAGGTGGTATGAGATCTCATTTTGGGCCCCTCTCCCCCTCCGCCATATGCATTTCTTATATGTTTATATATTAATAACTCAAGACTTCCGAAAGATTAGTATAGTAGTAGTTTCGATGAGAAATAATAACAGTAAATAGGAACAATATTCATTTGAAAAGGTTTATTTAAACTACTATGGTGCAGACAACACTCGAATCTCTCATACATTAAATTTACATAGTAAATTAATTCAAAACTGAAAAAGAAATTAAAAATTTGCTCAAAAGCCTAGCTTAACACCTTCCTTGCTTTTGCGTCAGCAAATTTTTTAATTAAATCAGAATAATTCAAGTTTTGGGCAAAACCATTTTCTATAGACAAAATTTCAAGATCTGACAGTCCATCCTGACACTTGGTTGAACTTAAATAAGTTTTAATAAATCTTAATTTACTGAAACTTCGTTCTCCTTTAGTGACAGTGACAGGTATGGTTAGCAAAATTCGAAGTGCTGTCCACATGTTTGAGAATATATCCTGTCAAACATTTTGTTTAATAAGTTAAATAACTTTTATTGGTTCTGCCAATTCAAGCACTTTCAACCATGTATTCAAGCTTAAACAAATTCACTACCAGCTATGTCATCTTTTTCTTAATCGGTTAAACTTATTTCAGAATCTGTACAGGCCTTTACCAATTTCGACTTTTCAGGAATTGTTTTGATGTTGTATAAAAAGGATCATGTATCATTAAACTTGGATATTTGTGTAAATCCAGTGACCAATGCAATCTCGATTGCATCGATCATAGGTTAAAAGACGTTCATTTTAAACAATTCTTCGGGATATATTGGTGCCTTGTCTACGGCCTCATACTAGAATAAGCTCTTCTTTCTTCGGGATCGAACTGGCTTAAAATTAGAATCCATCCCAGCCTGAGAAGCAATTTCCTTAGCTGTTATCAGAGCAGACGAATAATCCCGGTACTCTTTTACAAATTCCAAGCAGTTTTTCAGCAATTGTAAAGCTTTTGGTAAATTCACAGTTTCAGACTGTATAGCCTTACTTACAATGTTTATTTGAAACAACAGTCTAGGGGTAAGGTGTCAGACTTCTATGCTGGCGGCCGGGGTAGAATCCTCGGTCCCCGCAAAGATTTATCTGATTACCAAACCCTTCCTTCACCTCTGACAAGACATCTTGTGAATGTGAGGAATGCCAGGCCTCCACTGTGGTTCGGATTCCCCGTTAAACCGTAGGTCCTTCATTTCATCTCACATCATCCTACCATTACACATTAGCGTAAGTGTGTATAACCCCAACGGGTAGTAAGACGCGGTGCAAATAATAATAATATTTGAAATAAAATATCATATCAAGCTACCATTGTAACTATGAACTCAAATTGTTCCATGTTCTGAATCAGGGGCAAAGCTTCTGATGCTGCGACTGAGTCATTCGTTTCTTCGTGAAGATCTAAAAGGGCGCCATGAATTTTTTGATGTTTTGATGATGTTTTGGCAACATCTCCTACTACTAAATTTAAATTATGACAGCCACATGAATTAAAAAATGCTAGTGGATATTGGTTCAGAATTCTGCTTTGAACACCTTCGACTACTCCTACCATATTGGACCCATTATCATATCCTTAGCCTCGACAATCGTTCATATCCAAATTGAACTCTTGCACAATATCATCAAGAAAGACGTCAGAGAGTCCAGTTCCTGAAGAGTCACTTACCAGCCTGTAAGCAACAAAACATTCGCGCACTTGGACTTCATCTTCATTAGTGTCAACAAAACACAATGTTAAAGAAAATTGTTCGACGTGACCGACATCAGAAATGCAATCTAGTATGATGAAGAAGTATTTAGATGACTTTACCATAGTCAAAACTGTATTTCAGACTTCACTTCCAAGTAAGCCGATTAACTGATTTCAAATACATTTACCAAAATAGTGAACATTAGTTTCCTTAATAACAATACAGCGGAGGTGCTCCATCGTCACAGGATTAAATTTTCCTAGCAGTTGCACTAAGCCCAGGAAGATACCATTGTTAGGAGTGTATGGTGTTTCAGATCCAGGGCCTCTTCAAAACGACAAATTATTGCCTGATAAAAAGAATACTATGGACATCCTTCATTCGAGGATAGCCACTCACTGGGATTTCTCTTCTTCAATTTGTTTTTGAAAATGCTTGTTTATTCCACTGAAGTTATTTATTCAAATTGACGCCTCTATCCTACTGTGCATGGTGCGCTGGTGATCTGGGGAAGTTTAATGGGTCTTAAGACGCGCTGATAAGTGCCTCCAGTTGTCAAATCCTTCTTTTCCAAGGTTATTGTGGGAACTTTTATTGAATAAACAGCAGCAAAAACAGTATACATTGTCTGCAGATTTATAAGACATCTTCTTTTATAAGTTTCTCCATTTGGCATTACTCTTTGAAAACTCGTATTTGATAAGTGACATCCACTTTATTTATATATATATATATTTCATTGCTTATTTCATAACTTACAGATCCTCGAATAATTATTTCATCTCTGGTTACAGAGTCAATAAGCGACCATTTTGAAATATTATAATTTGTATTTTAAATGAATTTTGCATAAGTTGCATTTTGATGGTATGTCTGATATACCCTCTTCTGTAATATTTTTAACTGCAGATGACATTTCACAAACAGCTAGATTTTCTTGTTCATGCTGCTCTTCATCTTTATGGGCTTATTCATCTAAATAACTTCCATAAAATAGGTTCTGTTCCGGCGCGTGTTGAGCTAGTTCTGATGATGACAATTCAAATGACTTCAAAACTTTAAAAAATTTTGCAAGCTATTTTGTAGCCTTCTCAGTTTCACTCTGATTTTTTTGTTGTCTTTTTAAGTTTTGCACACCAGATAGTTTTTTTGGAGGTAGCGACATGTTTCGTCTGTAAAGGACACATATAACACTTTATAAATATTTACAATACTAAAGTAAGCTACAATTACCTAAGGCCAATTCTATACCCAAAATTATTGTCACTCGGAAACTTTTACTATAGAAGCAACAAATACAATATGTATTCGACCAAAATGTATTTAAAATCTTATTTCCAAATGGCGATTTAGACCAAGTTAGGTATGATTATTATCTAACATGTGTGTGAATGTGTCTAACATTATGTTGTTTTTAACATCATGTTACTAATACCTAACATTACATAACATTCAATTTCAATGTACTCACAGTCCTAAAAGAATACCTGCTATGACAGTAAGTAACATTTCAATTTCACTCGGAGCTCGCCACACAATACATATGCAACCGCACGCAAATGAACGCCACGATGACCACACAGCCGGTGGTCAGCGAAAGAGGTGTAGCCAGCGCGGCACTATTAATGGGACAAGTTAAGATTTTCTTGACTTAATAACTAGAGCTAAAATTTATGTTGACTCGACTCGGTCGGTAACAATAATGCAATCCTTGCTATTTATATACTTTAAGCAAGTTATAAATGTACATATTGGTCTCAACCCATTAACATTTCTACAACGTTGAGGGTGAATTTCACACTGTATGTGTATACTTTTGAAACGCAGCGATAGTACATACCTACGTAAGTTGGTTGAACAAAAGAAAAAGTGTGAACTTGAAGCATAAAGTTAACTTATCTTTGATTAAGATTTAAATGTTTTTTGGACTTGAAATTATAGGTGATTCTCTTTGCTTGCCTTTGTTTTCTTTTAATAAACAGTTATTTGCCTCCATAAATAATAATAGAAAGTAATACTTCTATAATTTTTTTAAATATTAAGATCTTACAACTATTATCACATTTTAATAATTTGGAAGTTTGTGAATAGCTTCATTTTGTCCTTTGTGTGAATTTGATTGCATAATTAAAATGAAAGTAATACTACAAATAAGTTATAATATTACCAAAATTACTAACATGAATAAAAAAAATCTAAATTTTTAAGACATTATTTATTTATTATTAATAAAATCTGTAACTTTCATTCAGCTACTATTATTTTGCAATCACCAAGTATTTAATTATAATTTAAACAAATTAATTATGAAAGACAGAAATTTTTTCACAGTTGTGTTTAAACAATACATAAAAACCAACCTGGCTTGTGTGGTGATTAAGCTCTTGCATTTATGGACTCTTCTTGATGATTAGATTGTTAAAATAATATGTGAACAGCAAGCTGGGTTGTTAGGTATACAATTTATTTTGGCGGGCAGGATTAAGTGGTATTTAGATGCTTGGGTTTTATTTTTTGTGCAGACGATTTGTCGTTGCATTTTCGGCGCCCCTCTATGACGGCGCCCAGTGTGGTCGCACCATTCACATTGCCCTAGGGCCGCCCCTGAATGCTAGTGTATATTATTTCGTTTCACATATGTTACAATTTTTGAGTAAATATCTCCATTTTTAAACAATAGAGCAAGAAAGTCCATGTGGAGTTCCATACTATTTATTTTCCTTTTTAGTGGCTTATATTTTATAATGTTTGCATGAAAACTCATGTTTATCAAGGTCAGCCCTTACTTTTGACACCGTTTTATTGCCGAAAGTGATATTTCACTATACGAAATTCATTATTAAAAGACGGCCCAAATTGGGTCCTTCCTTATCTTTCCTATCAATTTTTTCCGAGTCAACAAAACAATTAACAGTCCACAACCATGTTCTTTTTTTTTATAATTTTCGACCTAAGAAAACACTAGTTGTCGAGATTTATATAAAAGAAAAATCTTAACTCTTTAGACAGTGAAAGTATTAATAGTATAATTTGACAAATAAACATAAAAAATCTTTAAAATTTATTTAAATTTTGCACCAAAATTCAAACGAGAATAATAATCTAATCTCTTCCGCTATGGGCAATTAGTTCTTTAAATCCCAGCTAGATGTTGTAAGCATCCAAGAACATAAAATAAATTACGATCATAACAGTTCCGAAATAAACCACTCTCTAAAGCAGATGGTGTTAAAATCACCTAAAAAAAGCATCATAGCGGGTTGGCAGTTTATGAATCAAAATAAATAAAGAAAATTTAATATAGTGAAATAAAGATAAGTAGATTGTAGAGTATATAATATATATTTTAATTGTAAATAAATAATTAATATTCAAAACTTTAGGAGTTGTGATTGAAATAAAAAATACACTAAAGTTGTCAACGTCATTACATATTTGAAAGACTGAGTCAACTGACAATTAAATTTATATTTTAAGTAATTCTTTTAGCAAAAATAACATCACAGTTTATTGGCTGTTTAGCCCAAAATAATTAGGCTATATGACCAACTGAATAATCAAACTCAAAATATTAATTAACCAACTTAGTTTATGAATACTATAGTGAATGGATTTTAGTTAAAAAAAATTAAGTAACTTTAGTTAGGCTACTACAGTAAAGTCCCTACTATCCAACTAAAACAAGACTGACAGGTAATATAACCAAAATGTTGGATAATATAGAAACAAAGGGGACGGCTGGAACAAAACAAATCAAAATTAAATGGCCGTGAAGTATAGATATGAAATAAGGATTATTAATTACTCCAGAGTATAAATTATGCAATAAATTATAGAACTATTTATTTTATTCAAATATAAATAGAACAATGGATGCAACTTTTATTATATACCTATTATGCAAAAGGCAAAAGTCATTGTTTAAAACAAATGGGTGGTTGAAGTTTGTTTCCCAGCTTTGCTTCTCTTCCATGTGGGCAGGTCATGCCAATAGCATGTTATCTATATGTTGGCTAAAACAGAATGTCAGATAATTGCGACTCTACTGAAATTGTATTTCTATAGCAACTTAAGAATTAATATGTAAAACAGACCTCTTTCAAGCTTTTAGTTATTTCAAAGTTTGGGATTTAACATGTGTAGGCAAAATTAATATTTGGATTCCACCAAAAAGAAAATATGATAGTCTATGAGAGTAGGCCCTACCTGTTTCTTTTGTCTGTTCTTTTCTGCTTGCTTGGCTTCAAGTATTCTCAGCTTTTCTTGCTCTTTTTCCAATTGTTTTTGTGCTAATTTTCTCTCTCGCTCTTTCACAATATTTTCCTGCTTGGCTTTCATTTCATCCAACGTAACCAGCCCAATAGTGGAACTCTGAAATTTTTAATAATTAAAGAAAAAACATGTGACAACAAATAAAAGTATCTTTTAGTTTTCAAATCAAGGCATCTGTAAAAAAGTTTATATCGCCAAGAATGAGATTCTTGAAAAAGCATTTTAAGTTTAGCAGCCTTTATGATTAGATGATAAGGTTGAACTTTCTATCAATACAGTTAATTTTTTTTATGTTAAGTGTCAAGTTTTTTATATGTTAAGTGTCAAGTTTTTTAATCTTATTTATCCCTGTGTCTTACTACCTGCTCAGGTTATACGCATGTTATGTACTAATTTTGCTGAAATTTAGGGATGAGGAAGGTTAAATTCAGAGGAGTAAGTGTATTTGCATTTGTGAGGAGGAAGAGTGGAAAACCACTTTGGAAAAATCACCCTCAGTGCATCCGACTGGGACTCAAACCTCGATCTCCCTGTCATCAGCAATCAAGTCCAACACCAGAGTGACACCTTAGACCATGCAGTGACCGAAGATGATGTAAAGTTTATCAATGGCTTGACTTTTAGGGGCTAAGGATGAGGAAGGTATATTAGATAACATGATCTTGTATTAGCATAGAGAGGGACTTGGAAAACCACAGTGATTAATCATGTAGAAAACAACAGCTAGCTCGATAAGAATTTGAGCCTTGAGCACCCTGTCACCAGCAATTTACTGTATTGAAAGATTGAAGCCTTAACAATTTGGCCACTAGTTTTGGTACCCACTTTGTTAAGGAAACCAAAACTAATACTGTACCTCTATTCATTAACAACTTAGATTTACACAGTCACAACGAAGTTTTAGATACCTCTATTCATTAACAACTTAAGTCTAGAAAGTCATGAGGTTTTAGGTACCTCAATTCATTAAAAACTTAGATCAAGACATTCACAACAAAGTTTAGATACCGCTATTCATTAACAACTTAGATTTAGACAGTCACAAGAAGGTTTTAAGGACCACAGACTATTTAAAGTACTGTGTTAGACCTATATAGTTGTTAATAGCTACGTGTTTTACATAAATTCAAATGACATACTAAAAGGCATTTTACTAAGTTATATGACAGTAGTAGAGTGGTGGTGTTGTTTGTAAATCATTCAAAATGTTTCCAAGGTCCTGGCTAACCTTATATTATGTTGTTTTTCAAGTATGACTGTCTAGAGTTAAAAAAAACATGTACACAAAAACTGTACCTTGAGTTGTTGTTCAACAGCATCGTAGTGAGCGGCAAACTTATTTTCTATGTTGGATATTTTCAGATCTTCTTCAATCTTTTTCTTTCGAAACTCTATTTCTTGCTGAGCCTTTTCTCTTTTCTTCATGAGATGCATGGCACGACCAGCTTCGCTGGCAGCACCTTTGTAGTGTGCCATATTTCACTTGCTATGGCCCACTTTTTCAGAATGCAGGTATAAATTTACCAAACTCTGCCTAGAAATATATGAAACCCACCTTGGTATTTGACATTTTTCAAATAGATAGTTGCTTATATATGTTAGGGTTGGCTTACCTTACTAAGATTATTGGACAGATTTATTGATATTTATGTAGAAACTATATAAAACCCTTTTCTTTTTTAATCATTCAGGAGAGATTTAAATATGTGTGTTTGACATAATAATTTCCTATAAAAATTAAATTATTTATTTGATTAATATCATTTGAAATTTTAATTTATTAACACATGAAAATTTAGGTTGAGTTATGTAGGGTAAGACTCAGAATTATAAAAAAATAAGTCATGGGAAGTTTGAAAGTTAGGTTTGTATTATAATAGACTAATCATTCTTAAAATTAATTTGAGCTTTTTTATATATATTTGTGATATCATCTAACAGGTAGGCAGTTGAGATTGATTTAGTTCTGATGGATTCTTGTGTCAGTAATTACATTGTATAGTTTCATTTGTAGATGTTAAAGTTTTCCTCAACCAAAAATAAAAATAGTGTGTCCTATTCGAAAAAATTGGGTTTAATAGGGAAAAGGATGAAATGTAGGCCTACTCATTTTAGACGATTATTGAGTATTTTTAAAAACAAATATTCTTTTGAATATATAGTTAGAGGCAGGGCTGTGGAGTTGGATTCATGGAGTAGTAACCAAGCGATTTTGGGTGGAGTTGGTATAACAGTTTAGGCCTACCGACAATGACTTTGGCTTCAAAATAAAAACTTATAATATTAAAAATATAAAGTAAGTTAATTGTATCATTTTAATTTTATACTTTTTTTATTCTTTAGGACCAAAATATTTAATTTGAATTGACAAATGTTTTCAAAAATAAATTCACAATGCTAAAGAAGCTTCACATGAAATCTTGCATTATCATATTTATTTTATTAAAGATTTTTGATAAATAAAATATGATGTAGCCTACCTTTGACGATACATTCAAGTTTGTTTATAAAAGAATATATTTTATCAATTTTATACTAAAAATAAGTTAATTTCTTAATTGAACATGTTCTAGGGTTTTATAAAAAAAAATTGTGAAATTTGAAAGTTTAACCTTCACATGCAAAGCAATTAAACATGTAAATATAGAGTATGAAGGCCCAAATGCCATACTAATAAGGCTAGGCTAAATCACTGGGGTTTTTTTGTAATTAATAAAACAATGCTGACAAAAAAATGTAAAGTTTCATGGTCCATAACTTGTAGGTAAAAATTGTTGACATGATTGGTGTCCATTTTTGTAATTACTTATATTGCACAAACCTAAAGAAAATGGGTAATTTAATTAATAGCTTTACTCACCTTTTATCAAAAGTGGTGTCAAATCTCATTCTATATATTTAAAAAATTTAAATGTTTCCTTTGGAAAAGAATTATGACAACCAAATACCGCCAGGGCTAAGTTTAAAGGATATATACATTAACCTACAATAGTAATATTTTCTTTGGAGGAGAAAAGGGCCTTGAATCCCCCAATACTTTTGTACCATTCCAGAATAACTTAGTGTGCAAAGTTAATGTAAAAAAATAATAATAATTATGGTATGTTTCAATTCTTCATGTAGCAATTGCTAACAATGCTTTTTGGTGCTGTTATGTAACAAAAGAAATATGTTTCTGATATTCACATGGATCTTAGGCTTCTGTAACCAGTGATTTTGATTAAAATGCACCTGCAGCGGTGAAGAGAGGGGATTGGAAAAATCCCCCCCTACAGTGTACCAGGAAGATTCAATGCCTTAAGCTCCCCATCAATGGCAGTCCAGTCAATGTGACCACCATTGCAGGTCTTAGGTTTCTAAAAAATTATTATAATACTAATTATTCATGCTCAACCAAAAGTACGAGCTGTATCTGAATAGTCAACTACACTTGTCTTGATGCAGACTTAACGACTTTACACTTTACACACACTTGAGATCGAAGACTGCAACAGACTATTTGGACGGCAAAATATTATTTTCTTATTTTCACTGCACATTAAAAATTATCCTAATTATCCAACACAACACAACACTACGGACTTGATCACGTGATTGCTAATGCAACTATCAAGTGAACATCAAGGATCGACAACGCATGAAGTAGACTATTCAGATAGAGCCCAAGTTGTGGTAAATAATATGAGAATAATGATTGTAAAATTCTTTCAATTATTGGTAAGCTTGAAAAGTGTGTTTTAAAAAGTGCATGGAGTAACTTAATGCTGGGGAAGTTTAGCTTTTTCAAATTAGTTACCTCAATAACTATTGAATGGAACATTCTTTCAATTATTGGTAAGCTTGAAAAGTGTTTTTTTAAAGATGTGTATGAAGTAACTCAATTCTGGGGAGGTTTAGCATTTTTAAATAAGTTTTTTAACAAGCATTACCTCATTAATTAAGAGCTCTTTCACATAATTTGGCCTACACAAATAACTTACAATAACTTACCACTTGGATTTTAAGAAGATGCTAACTATTGTAAAGGTTTGGTATGCTGATTGTTTTTAATATTTACACATTATGGATCCAAACCTTTACTTTGATCGATCTTCGTTAGATCATCAGAAGCTTATTGACTTTCTAGTAACCCTCTGTAGTCTGTTATGCTTAGGGATATCCCTTATCTATGGCTTAGGGCTGAACACAGGTTCCAAACACCTTTATTATTTATTGACACAATAAATAAGAAGAAGGTTTCGCTCCTCAACACGCGTAGTATTCTCTTATCTATGACCACGGATCATCTATGACCACGGAAACACAGATCACATTATTCTTCTATGACAATTGACGACTCACAGGCTACACAAAGTCAAATACATACGGGGTCTGGCTCCTCTTTAGTACCAATGATCATTGAAACCTTAAGTATACACGATCAATTCAAATATTGAAATTAAGTTTATCGCATGTACAACAATTTAATTTTATGGTTTCAGATAATATGGCTAGTAGATAAAATAATTAATATGAACAATGAAATAACTTTATTAGTAAAATACAATACATATCAACTATAAAAATTGACTGCAAAAGCATCTAAATTTGATTGGTTGTGCAATAAATATATATTATTGTTACACATTTAGCTCAATACGCGCGGTTGAATGAGGGGGCTGTTATAAATATTGTATCATATTTAAATTCTGGATCTATTATTATAAATAAAATGTATTAAAGACTAAGGTACCTTAGGCAACAATATTATCAGCTAGCTTTCAATACCTAAGAGAATTCGTGTTTTAATCTATAGGGTGACATTTTAAATAAATTGTTTGACTAGTAAGAGTGATCAAAGAAATAATGACATTTAAAAGTGAAGAGAAAAGGGCATTTTTTTAAACTAGGTTTACAACTAAATATTTAACACCACGTCTTACTACCCTTTCGGGTTATACGCTTTAAGTACTAATTACGCTAATGGATTGGGAATTGGGAAGGTTGAATTAGAGGAAGTGACCCCACATTCGCGTGGAGGGAGAGTGGAAAACCATTTAGGAAAAACCACCCCAGTTCACCCGACCGAGATTCTAACCTCGATCTCCCCGTCCTCGGCGGTCGAGCTCAACACGACTCGCGCGTTAGCCAACTACGCCACCGAAGCAGGTGTTTACAACTAAAAAAAACCAAATATTTAGAACCCTTGTAAAAAATAATTTATTGAGTAAACTCTTAATAGTATAGGTGTAGTTCACGAGCTACAAGCTACAACTGAAAAAATTATATGAAAATAGCACCTATGTAAAACATCAAAATGATTGAGAACTCTTAACTGAATAGAAGTTGTCTATGAATAGCATTTCACTGAACCCGTGGATTAACTAATAAAGACTGAAACAACCTATATTTTACAGTGCTCTCTATATAAACTATATTATTATTATTATTATTATTATTATTATTATTATTATTAGCACCGCGTCTTACTACCCGTTCGGGTTATACGCACTTACGCTAATATGCAATGGTAGGGTGATTGTGAGATGAAATGGAGGACCTACAGTTTAACGAGGAATCCGAACCACGGTGGAGACCTGGCATTTCCCACATTCACAAGATGTCTTGTCAGAGGTGAAGGAATATATAAACTAGGTCAATGATTTTAGACCCCATTGTTTTAGCTGTAGTCTGCACACTATCGTGTAAGATATAGAAAAACTTTCAGATAACTATTTTTCTCATACACCTATTGGTGGCAATATAACATTTTATCAGCGTTCACTTAGTTATAAGATTATTTTTAGGAATTCTCACTTTATGTTTAGATAAATGAAATAAATTAACGTGTTTGAAAAGTATAAGTTCGAAGCTAATAAGTTGTTTCTTTAAATAAGTTGATGTAGACTAATATAATAATACTTCCTAAAGGGATGGAGCATAAATGATCCTTTAAGGTTAAGACTACTACACAAAATTTGAAATATGCAAAAGTTTCATTATTACTACCACTTAATAAAACTAAATCATCTGCGTATCCTAATAGCTGTATTGTTTAAGGTACATCCTTCCTTGCTCTCTTGCATTACCGTAATAGTATACTCCAAGGGCCAGTTTCATAGTCGGAATGAGAACGCCTCAAGTACGGCGCTACACAAAATACAGGATGACACCTACCTAAACTCGAATGGAATGGGCCATTTTCATACATCAAACTATGAAGCTGGTCCATTCCATTCTGGTCTAGGTAGATATTGTCTTGTGTTTAAAATAGCTCTAAACTTGAGGCGTACTCAATCTGACTATGAAACTGGCCCTAAGGCTATATTAGAAAGTAGTGGGGCAAATGCTTCTCTGTGATCTAATTCAAAAGTATCCGAAAAGTGACATCCAATCCTTACCATGTCACGCGGATCCGTCAAACATGCCTCTATTAGCTTGACAAGTTATTTTTTTTTAGAGGTATCACAAACATAACTAAAATTTCATATAAATTGTTTCTTTAAACCAATGGTGGATTTAAAATATTGGTGTCCCAAGGTGGGGGAAGAGGTGGAAGTTAGTATTTGAGAAAAGATTTCTACGAAAGATAATAAGGCATGCACATTGCACATGCCCTACAGTAGATTGAGCTTACATTATGAAGAAAGGGAGATTGGCGTCAGTTACAAAGCGATTGCAAAGTACAGTTATTGGAATTAAATATTGTCATTCTGACCTTAACTTGAACTATTTCGATAATGTAAGTCAATAACTTTTAACAGTAATTATTAAAATCAAAATATCGTAATAAAAATAATGTCATCCAAAATGAGGCGCCTTATAAGGCCGCCACCCCTTGGCCCATGCCTAGTGGGCCTATAGTGTAAATCCGAATCTGCTTTAAACTTAATCATAGGCCTTTTAAAATCTATGTATATTTGATGTACAGTCATGTTGGAGTGAATATCTACTTTTTTTTAAGATATAATTTGCCATTTTTTTAAAATCTGACCTGTTGATATATTTCGTCGAAATCCACATTGATGATCCCCAATATATTTTAATTTAATTTTTTTTTTTAATACTAAATTATTTCCAATGGGCACATATATGGGATCTATATAATGTTTTAACAAAATTACAAATATAATAATTTAATTTGACATCGGAAACTATTATTTTGTGTTATTCACAGATTACATTTAGCTATCTATGGTATCTAAGAGTCATTAAGTTCTACATGACTAGTAGAGCACTTACGTTTAATTTTGACTTTTAAAAAGGGTTTAAACTAAAATGAATTATTTTTCTGAAAAGAGAAATTTTCCAACAATCTACTTCCAAATTCAAAAATTAATGTTTACAAATAAGTATGTATTTGAATTAATAATATTTCAAGTCTTAAATAACATCCTATTACAAAGTTGAATGATGAGTGACGAAAGTGACACTGAGGATTTCTTTCTTGCAACTAAAGGCGAGAAAATACTATACGATGTTGCATATAATTTTAATGGAAGCAGGAGAGCAACATGCGGTGAAGACAAATTTGTCACAGTAAGTGGGCCTATTGTCTGGAAAAAAATATTGTATTTAAAAGTATTAATTGAACTATCGTTAGAACTTTTTTTTAATATATTTGAACGCCAATTAGTTAAGGTCTTATCAGAATAGTCTTGAGGATTTTTGAAAGGATCCTTGAGTTAAAGACAGATGAATTCACACTTCCTATCAAAGATTGCATGTGCATTAGCCACTTTGAACGGCAATGAGCCTTGCTACAACCTTTCAATGGACTTAAAGAAATTATCTCAAACACCATCTATTAGACCCAATGAAAATAAATGGTCTACAACTTCTAGAATCGACACAATTTTACCATTTGCGTCGACTATTTTATAATAGTTTTAAGAAAATTAAAGTAGGGGCCTATGCCATTAAACAATTTTAAACTTTTGGCGATTATAAATGGTTGGCGTAGGTTTGATTAATCAACTTTTCGAAATAACCACTTTCTTAATATAATGGGTCTGCTCTAGTGTTCTAGGGTCAGTAGGAGTAATTGTGAATGACGCTTATAACTTTTTATTTTCTTGATAAATTGAAATATTTATTCTGGGGATTGTAAATTAGTTACTTTTTCTAGGCCGGGTGACAATTTGGAAACCATTCTGGTTCACTTAAGCCTGGTACCACTGATTTCAAAAAGTAGAACCTAACCTTTTTTTTTGCATCATCAAACTTGCAAATGTCTAGAAAAAAAATCTCTAGAAAATAAAAAAAAATATTTTTGCATCAAAACTCATTTTCAACCATTAGTAATGACCTAATTAGCTTTTAAAATTAGAATGTTGGTGCACACTTCTTATTAAATCAAGTGAGCGAATTCATAACTACCCTGGGTTTAGTTTTGTACCAGGTCATTGTGAATGTAATTCACAATTACACCCAATGCAACCAAAAATAAGAGGTAGTTTTGAATTTACTTTCTAATTTTCAATCAAGAGTTTTGAGTCATTATTTAAATTTAAAAATGTAAATTGGTTATTATTAATTTTTATGCTTTGAAATGAGCTTTAATATATTATTATTATTATTATCACCGTGTCTTCTACCTATTCGGGTTATACGCACTCACGATTATGTGTAATGGTACGGTGATTGTGAGATGATATGGAGGACCTACAGTTTAACATGGAATCACCCGCCTCGGTGGCGTAGTTGGCTAACGCGCTAGTCTTGTTAAGCTTGACCTCTGAGGATGGGGAGATCGAGGTTCGAATCTCGGTTGGGTGAACTGGGGGGGGAGGGGGGTGTTCCTAAATGGATTTCCACTATCCCTCCACGAAAATGCGGGTTCACTTCCTCTAATTCAACCTTCCCAATTCCTAATCCATTAGCTTAATTTTAATACTTAGAGCGTATAACCCGAACGAGTAGTAAGAGGTGGTGCTAAATAATAATAATAATAATAATAATAATAATAATAATAATAACAATAATAATAACAATAATAATAACAATAACGATAATAATAACAATAACAACAACTACAACAACTACAACAACAACAAGATGGAATCCAAACCACGGCAGAGGCCTGGCACTCCACACATTCACTAGTTGTGATTAATACATGTCTTGTCAGAGGTAAAGGAATGGTTTGGCAATCAGATAAACCTGTGCCGGGACCGAGGATTGAACCTCGGCTCCCAGCACAGAAGTCTGACACCTAACCCCTAAACCACCAGGTCACCCATAGTTTTAACATAAAACAAAAACTATTTTTTTAATACATTTTTCTTTCTAGACACGTGTAGTAGGCTATTTTAATTCCTGTTATTTTTTGACGATAATCCTAATTTTTATTATAGCTTTGACTCAGAAGTAGTAGTGAATATCTTTGTGTCTATCTTAGCCTAGTGACTAACAATTTAAATATTTCAAAGTCATTATGTCACGAAATTATGTGAAAAAAAGAGTTCCCAAATACAATAGGATTTGAAAAAAGCTGTTGAAGCTGTTCTGACTTAAATAATAACCTTTAAACAAGCATCAGAGAACCTTAGAGTTCCTGTGTTAGTAATATGTACTAGAACAAAGTGGTGAGTTACAAAAAAAAACCTGGGAGCAGGACGATCAACTAATCTTTTGATGTAGAATCAGAAATAGGTAAATGCTTATAAGCTAGAGCTGTGATGGGATATCCAGTGGATAAAGATTAACTACTTGATATGGTGAGGGACTATGTCATAGTGAATGAAATTAAAACACTATTTAAAGATTGATGTCCTGGAGAGGATTGGTACAGTGGGTTTATGGATAAAAAAACTATATTTTCTCTACAAAACCTGAACTACTACAAAAATGTATAAAAACTAATCAAAAACCTGATATAGTGTATAAATTTCATAACATATTAAAGGATACAGTAGATAAAAATAGCCTAAATGATACATCTAAAGGTTGTTTTATTTTTAATGCTAATGAATTGGGTTTTAACAGTGATCCAAAGAAAATTAGAGCCATTGGAATCAAAGGAAAACCTCTATTCAGATTATCAGGTGGTTCAGGAAGACAATCTACAACTGTTTTAGAATGTATTTCTGCTGATGGAGTTACTTTACCGCCTTTAATTGTTTTTAAAGGATCAGCGGTGCAAGCAAGGTGGGTCAGTAAAACATAATTGAAGGGACACTACACAGCCTCCAAAAATAGATGGATGGTTTAAGGAAGGCCTCATCAAACATAGACAAAAAATAAGGGAAACTACAAGAATGGTAGAGCAAGTAGCAATTCTGATGTATGATGGACATAAAAGTCACATAAGTGTAAGAATAGTAAATGAGGCAATAGTAAACAAATTCAGTTTGGTGACACTACCAAGCCATCTCCCAGACAAACTAAAACCACTTGATAAGACTGTTTTTGGCCCCTTTAAAACATAATGGGATAAAAAACTTATTGATTTTGGAAAGTCTCAAATGGGAAAAATTAGTGGTCAACTGCCAAAAGAAATGTTTGCGTAGTTAATGTCAAAAGTTTGGAAACAATCTTTAACTCTTACAAACATAATATCTGTCTATGAACATATAGGGACTTATTCAGTGGACAACACAAAGTTTCCTGAGCACTTATTTAATCCACTAGAACTAGCCAAATACAAAGGTAGACTAGATTCTGAAGTTCAGCAAATCTCAACCCTTTCATCACAAACAATCATCTCACAAGCAAATAAGCTGCAGCCACAACCTTCTAACCAAACAATCACTTTGCAATCAATCGAACCATACCTTCAATCGCCAAGTACACCTCAACATGTATACATTCCATCCCAAACAAAATCCTTCAGATCGGTTGAGCCTATGCCACAATCTCCAGGTGCGCCCCAAGAGCAAATAATTTTACCTCAAACAATCAATGTAGGTCTACAACACATAATTCCACAAGCAGGTTGTTCATTTTCAGGTGTACAAAGCCAACCAAACTTGACAGAGCCCATAGTAACCAAAAAAGTTTGTTAAAAGCACCTAAGGAAGAGACTAAAAATGTAATGGAATTATTCTCATCAAAGTTGCATCAATATCAATCAAAATATAAGCTGAAACATACTAAACCTGTAGATGAAAGTGATGAAAAGAAAAGTTAATGTGAGATTAAGGCAGGCTACATACTAAGAAGTGCTAACAACTGATGATGTTTTGGCTAGATTTAGAGAAGCTGAAGGGTGAACTGGCGGTTTAGGGGTAAGGTGTCAGACTTCTATGCTGGCGGCCTGGGTTCAATCCTCGGTCCCGGCAAAAATTTATCTGATTACCAAACCCTTCCTTCACCTCTTGACAAGACATCTTGTGAATGTGAAGAATGCCAGGCCTCCACCGTGGTTTGGATTCCACGTTAAACTGTAGGTCCTCCATTTCATCTTACAGTCACCCTACCATTTCACATTAGCGTAAGTGCGTATAACCCGAACGGGTAGTAAGACGCGGTGCTAATAATAATAATAAAAGAGAAGCTGAAGAATTTAAGTTGTTTATGAAGAATAAGCTTAAAAAAAATTAAAGAAAAAGTAAATGAAGGAAAACTAGATACATTGGCACATCTAAGGTTAAAGCTTCTGTAAAATCCAGCCAAGTTGAGTCCTATCTTAAAAGCCTAAGCCTGACAACCTAGTGCCATGTTTTATATTTTATGTTTTTACAGTTTTTACCTCTCTTTCAACTTTTGATAATCAAGCTACAGTCCATTTTGGGGATGGTACCCATCATCCCACACATATTTGTTGAATTGTTTTCCAAACCAAATATTCCTGTTTTGTAGTTTAATATATTTTAATTAGTTAGAAAAGACTGTGGATAAATTAGGAGAAAAAAGAAGGGGGAAAAAGGTAACTCATCTAAGTCACACAATAGGTCTACATGTAAGCCATGTGTCTCACTTGCGAACACCTCAAACTATATTCTGAAGATTATTTAGAAATGAGCAATAATTGTCTACAACAACCACATTCTTTTTTCGTAACAGAAACAACTCTTGCAAATGAATACGAGACACAATTATCCTTTTATCTTGTTTGAATGAATTTTGAAAATTTACAAATAAAACTACCACACACAAGAATAGATCAAAACTAAAACAAAAATCCATACAATATCGGTATGCTGCTATACCCAGCACGTAAAATGACATCCCAAACATAAAAGCCCAAATTAATATTCAAAATAATTACTAGGATTCAAACCTTTGATAACTTATGTATATTATTATGGTCCTTACCCAACCTAGCTAATTTTAATAAATTCAAATATTGTTATTCAGATAAACTATTTAATTTCCACAAGAAACAATGACATCATTCACCAGAAACATTCATGGCTCAAGATTATAGTGCAAGTCACTATAAACTGTTTTACATAATTCTCTTGTGATTTTAGTTTTAAATTATTTATTATTCTAAATTATCAAGCATTTTAAAAACTGGTTGACTCTTATTCAATTTGCCATACAAGCACTTAACCCCAAGACCATCGAGGTTGACTCATCAATGATAAACCCTACATTTTTCAGGAAGGTCAGGGATCAAATCATAGAGTATTATCTCAATAAGCTAATGGATTTGCAACTGAGCTACAGGGTATGACAGGATAGGTAAAGTTTATAACTGGCTTAATGCTGCTGCATGCTTTGTTGCAGGTATGGGACATAGATGAGAGAGAAAAGTGGCACGTGACTGCAAACTGGCAAGCTCACAGCTCCTCTGTGTACAGAATAGCATGGGCTCATCCAGAATTTGGTCAAATTCTAGCAACATGCTCTCTTGATCACACAGCAATCATCTGGAAGGAGACAGGTAACAGGACATTATATATAACTTTAATTGGTGGCCACTCAGGCTAAATGTCAGGCTCCTTTGGTTTGGTTTACCTGTGGAAGGGAGAGCAATGTTTCAATCCTAGTTGGGTGTAATTAGCTGTGTATTTTAAATTATTTCCTTACCCTCCTATCATACAAATGTCAGTAGATCTCGTCTAAATTCTACCTTCATCTCAACCCTATGAGTGTAAGTAAATACCCATAGCTTGGACAGTTAGAAAGGTTATACACACATAACAAAATTGACAATCTGTGATTAGTAAATACTGTAAACTAATAACTATCGAGTCGAAGGTCCGAGAGTATGAAGCTCATTTGGATGACCAGAGTTATCTCCTTATATGTTAATCTTTTTGCATCTAAGAACTGTTGTAATTCGAAGGAGTTTTTTAGTCTTGGCCCTTAAGTCTTAGACCCACACCTCCTTTGAATACTGTGGATGGGTAGGTCAATATTGACTCAAGCCGATCATACAAGGCGTGGATTTTTACATGTCATATATTACTTTATTTTTCCCATCCTCACTCTATATTAGTGAGGGCGCACTTTTTATAAAATTACCTTACTTTATTCTATCTCTTAGCTATATAATGTTTTAGACTTTTTCCCTTGGAACTGTTGTGTTACACGTCATTATCGTTATGCCTATGGTGACATGGTGATAATTATTTCACAGTGAAGGATAATGGCTCTCTACAATGGGTTGCCTATCTCACCCTGAAGGACTCCCGCACTGCGGTGACCAGCGTGCAGTTTGCGCCCCATTGGATGGGACTAATGTTGGCCACATGTTCAGCAGATGGTGGCGTGCGTGTGTATCAGGCTGCAAACTGGCTGTTCCCTGAACAAATTGAACAAACCCATATGGTGATATGTGATTTACCTCTCAGCTGCCTCTCATGGAATCCCACTGTAATTTATGAGTAGGTCACATTTAGATGAGTCAACTTGAAAGTAAAACAAATCCAGTAGAAAATAAGATAATTTATTCAATTAAACTTTGAGGATGCCCAGTTTTCAATCTCTTTGGAGTGAAAGTTTTTGTTTTTCTTAGCACTAGAACCAGTTTCCTATTGATTTAATAGGCTTCTCTTTTGCAAATATAGTCATCATCATTAACAACTGTTTACAGCCTGTGGCCCAGGCTAGTTTTAGTAAAATGCTTCTAACTTACTCAACCTTTTACATTACCTACATAACCTACATTACAACCTTCTACATTCTCACTATAAATTCGTATCATATTAATTAGTGCTCGATTATGGGGCAAATATCAGCTAATTAAACCACAACACTTTAATTGACACCCATCACGTGGCAATAAAAACCATATCTTCATAATCGGCACCCATCGCGGACACGTAACACTTTAATCAGCGCCCATCGCGGGCAGAGAACAATATAAATATAACCATATAACCACTTATAAAATTTTATGATATCTTTGTTTATTTTTTAAAAAATTTAGCAAATAATTTAATATCTACATCAATATTAAAAAGTTAATTTGTTTCTGTAGCAGTCCATAATATGAAATGTTGTCAACACTTGCTAGCATTTGTTCTGTGTTCATGTATCAAATTAGTAAAAGTAAAAATGAACAACCCCCATTTAGGATCAATTTAGCTGCTTTAAGAATTGAGACCTGTGTTTACTAAATTTTTCCTTCAAGTATTGGCAGGTCTACTATCCTTAACAAGTACATCTCTTTCATGCACACAATGCAGGACAGACTAGATTGAAAGGAAGTGTATTTTGAACAGCTGATAAAAACCATGGTCTTAGTTGAAACTCCCCAATATAAAGCTCAACTGTCACCTAGACTGGGCCTAGAAAATCTATGGTACATGGTATTCACTGCTGTCATAAGTTTTTTTTTATCAACTATGATTTCAATAGAATTATAACATAAAATAATTATTTGAATTTCTTGCAAATTAAATTTGTAGATTAAGCTTGTTATTGTAACTAGGAGTCATTAATTTTGTCTCAGGTGAAGTACTAATTATACATAGCATGTAATAAATAAAACCATTTTATACATAGAGGAACATTTTTTTAGAAACATTGCCTGGATGAATTTCCTAAAACATTTCAATCTAATGAAATAATTTACTAGTAAATTTTTTTGCTCAAAATTCTATAGGCATGTAAAAGAATTTCCCCAAGCTTCATTGACATATTAGGTACTCACTCTCTAAAGGGTTTGCTAGTCATGACCTAGGCCCATGGGTGCCCTTGCTTAGGCCTACAAATGGTCAGCACAAGCACCAAAGATTTTTTACACTTTACAACCCTTAAAGTTTCGTGGCTAGCCATACCAGCAGTGCTTAAATTGCAAATAAAACTGTAATTGGTATTGTTGAGTGTGCACTCTGGTGTGTTTGACCAGGCCTCATCATTGATTGAATGCTGCAGAGGTAGATTTTTTTTATTGTATGTGTGACTTCTCATCTTTTCTTCGGATGAATGACTGACATATTTTCTTATGATGCCCCTCTCCTCTTGTTTCTTTGTATCATGTAGTCGGTCACCTTTAGCTAGTACTGACACTAGTGTAGGGGCCTACTAATAAAAACCATTATTAGAGAAAACTCATTGTCAATATACTTGACTCTCTGACTTGGAAAGACTAGATTCAAATGGTTGAAGTTTCGCTAGGTGCACTGAAAACATTGTCATGTTCTACATATTTCCATGTGAATGCTGGTGCATTTTATTATATTTCACTGACCTTATCTTGGATAAGAAAAGTTAATATCAGGCAGAATTGCAAAGGAATAAATTAATTACTTTTATCATCCTTTAATTAATCAGACCAAGAAAATAAATCAAGCCATGTCTAAAAGTTGAAATAAAAATATTTTTTATGTCATATTAGTTTTTTTAATGCCCTTAAAATTAATATTGATATCACTTGTCACTGATAGGGACCAATGTCTGATGCTGGCTGCGGGAAGTGGCGATACAAATTCTTCACTACAGGGAAAAGTTTTCATTCTGGAGTATGAGAGGGAAACACGCCATTGGTCTAAGACAGAAACTGTTGATATGCTGAATGAACCGGTGCACGACATAGCTTTCTGTCCAACACTTGACTCGGATAGCACAATACTAGCCATTGCCACTACTGGTGTGAGATTGGTCACATTGAAATATGTACAGTGAGTAGCTACTATTTATTACTAAACATAGTTCAGTTTTACATATTTTCTTGTTCTAATATTCAATGTATCTACAAATTCCTGATCACAATTTTATAAAACAGGCCTATTCTTTAAGTTGCTATAAAAATAAAAATTAGCACATTGTACATACATGGTAAGTGTTTACAAAGCATTGAAATGCCAAAAATTGAATTTCAAACCTTTGCATCAACCTCATGGTAACCAGCCAAAAGTATGTATGCATGTGTTTATTTTCAAGCTCGCAAGCCTTAAATTTTCCACCAGTTTTCATCTCAATCCTCCCCCTAAGCATGAAGTCCGCAAACCTTTTGGACCAAAGAAACCCTTGCGCCAGAAAAAATACATGCTGGAGTACTCATAGCATTTTTACACTAATATTATGAACATTCAATAACAACAATTAAATTTTTCAAGTAGAAAAGTATACAAGTGAAAAATCTCACATACACTGGCTGCATTTTTGGCAAATGTCCTTTAATCATATATGAAAAAATATGCAATTCTAATTGCTGATGCTATTTAATAGTGTGAAAGACAAATAAATAATATTATAAAACTGCCTCACGGAACATGAGGTAACTGGTGGAGCCCAGATTAAACGAGAAAGTAAAAATGCTGCCCAACGCTATCATTGTGGCCACGTGCAACACCACTGAATATTCATACAACTCTCCTTTTGCTGCCCTCTTATTAGATCCTCTTTACCCCCACCCTTAGCTTCAATCTCACTTCCAAGATATTTTACATTCTCTACTTTCTCAGCTCTACTACATTCAACTTTAAAGTCTTACTGGGCCTTATTCTCTTCCTTGTCATTACCAAACTTCACACTTTGCCATGATAAATTTCATTCCACACTCTTTCACTTCCTCATTCCATTCCTGTAACTGTTTCTGTACTTCCTCGTCTCTATCCCCCTTTACTAACAAGTCATCAGCTTTCTTTATTTCCTCACCAACTTTCATTACCACTTTATTTATGGCCATTTCTATTACCATTATAAATAATAGTGGTAAGAGAGCATTCCCCTGCTTCACTCCATGCTTTATTTGGGATTACTCTGTCCACCCCTTCTTTGTCTCAACACAACTCCTGTTCTCCTTATGCATGCTCTTCACTCTCATTACAATTCTTATCATTTCAGCCTTCTCCATCCCTTTCCAAACTTTATTTATATCCACACTATTATATGCGATTTACATCATCTATTTTAACTTTACCCGCCTCGGTGGTGTAGTTGGTTAACATGCTAATTTCATGCTGAGACAAACTGCCGAGGACGGGGAGGTCAAGGTTTGAATCTCGCTCGGGTGAACTGGGGATGGTTTTTCCTAAATGGTTTTCCCTCTCCTTCCGCACAAATGCAGGTTCACTTCCTCTAAATTCAACCCTCCTAATTCCTAATCTATTAGTGTAATTAGTACTTAAGTGTATAACCTGAATAGGTGGTAAGATGCGATGCTAAATAAATAAAAAATATCTTAATCTTTGTCTTGAGTCTTTATAAGAAAAACATTTGTTTTGTGATAGGTACGGTATAGGTATTTGGACATGCTCAGCATTAAAGAGAATACGATGTTGTTGAGACTGAAAAATTGGTTTAACTAAATAATATTGAAATTCAACCAATAAGTGTGCTTTGCTTTCTAGCTGAAAATATTAAGAGAAATGACTAAAATATAATTTAGGATATTGTAACTTAAGATGCTACAAAGTGCTAATTAATTTTATATTAAAAAGCTATGAAATGCTATTTTTTTAAATCTAATTAAATTTAATTTAATTTGAAACTGCTCAGTTTTCATACCTCTAGTATTAATAAAACAAAGTATTCACTCATCTCTACTCTCTCTTGCATTCTCAATCTACAAAACTTTCAGTGCAAATAAATTTGGCCTGAAACATTACTCTGTAATTGATATTTAAGGTAATTCTACACATTTGTTTGTTTTACTCTTCAGAGATGAAACAGCCTGTGGGGATAGTGGGCCCAAGAGGTTCTATATAGAGACTTTGTTAGAGTTCAGAAATGGTGACAGTCAAATCTGGCGGGTAAGCTGGAACATTATAGGTACCATCTTGGCTTCTTCCGGGGATGATAACTCCATTCGACTGTGGAAAGGTAACTTATTATTCTGGCAGTTTTCTCTGAATTTATATTAATCAAACTGTTAATTTGATCTTTGATTTTAAATATAAACTGGGATATTTTCCTATTAACTGCTCTATGCAAAGTATCAATCACACAAAATTAGGGATAGGCCCTCGAATCCTTAAGGATATTCAAGATTCAAGGATTTGAGAAAATGAAATTAGTTTTAGAGCTTTAATACTGCTTATTGATGGTTCCAAACCAATTATCATTATAGAATTAACTTAGCGAATTGACCACAGACCAGTAATTTAACACTTAACTGAATGTATGAATGTTATAAGGTAATTACTATTTGTATTTTCTATCATTTTATTTTATTTATATTTCCTATTATATTTATAATTTTTTCCAAGATGCAGATTCAAAATTCAGGATTTGAAGTTAAATTGCAGATTCAGATTTGTAAAATAGTGGATTCAAGTCAACTCTAACAAATTAATATTATTGTAAAGTAAGTGATAGTGAAGGAAACCAACTTGAGGAAATAGTTAGGTTAGGCCTAGATAGAAACAACCATACTTCTCTACTTCTCTCTTCAATTCTTCTTACACTCTTTACACTTCCCACTTCTTCACACTTACAAAGTTAGGGTACACATTGTTCAAATTTTCAAAAATATTCCTTTTTCATAAAAAGAGACATGTTAATAACACATAAAATAAGTACTGTAACTGTGAAAATGTAAAGAAGTGGGAAATATTAAAGTGTAAGAAAAAATTGAAGAAAGAAATGTTTTTTCCTATTTAGGCCTAACTTAACTATCCTCTAGGGTTGGCTTCCTTCACTATCACTTATTTACATTAATGTACACTGTCTAACTATACATTTCCAAGCCATTAGGCAATAATACAATTTATTAACAATATATTAAAAAAAGCAAAAGGGGTAAAATAAATGTATATAATATATTACTATAGTTGTGTAAAACCTTATAAACAATTGCATTTAAATCATTATATTGGGGGGCTTAAAAGAATGCTGAAGAAAACATGTTCATATTTTTATTTGTGCAACATTTGTGATTAAAATTGTCCCTATCATTGAAAATACTTAAAACAACAAAATTTACATACTCAGACAGCCTTATGAGTGTTCAAATAAGTGCCCTGTAGACACAACAAGACTACTATATGAAATAATTTAATTTTGGATACATAGTTACATAAAACTCCTTGAATGTTTTAAAAGTTATATTTATTATTAGTATGAATGGTTATTTCATTCATGCTCTTTGATAAAATGTATGTGTGTTCTATTTTTCAGCTAACTTCATGGAAAACTGGAAGTGTATTTTTGAAATGAAGATAGATGTGTCTGATGACCCAATTTAACAAGACTAAGGAAGATATTATTGACTCGATAACTTAGAGATGATTGAACTAAATGGCACACTCAGCCATAAACACCAGACTTTAAACGATACATTTAATTCAACTTTGAGAAATGCAAGGAAAATAAATTTGTATCAATTCAACATTTTAGTACCGTATCATTTAAAAAAAGTAAAACATAATTTATATGAAAGTAACATTCTATTATAAAACCCCATCTTGAAGTCGTTATAAAAGGGGATACTTTGACCAAAGAAAATAATTTTGTTTTACTATTGAACTGCAAAATACACTAAAAATAATTAAATATTTTTCAACAGAGGACTACAAATAGGTGTTTTCAAACTTGAATTTCAAATTTTAATAAGTAAATATATTTTTTAAAGATTAACTTAATTTTTAATTGATATTGAAAAGCTACGTACAAATAGTAAGTACTCGACCCGAAGGTTGGTTGGATCCTCAACAGTTCCTTTGTGAGCTGCAAAGTCGAGGCAAAATAAGGAGTGAGGTAGTTTTCCGTTGCTTTTCCTACTGAACCAGAAGATAGTATTACACATCCATCTTCCAAGCCCACTTAAATGCATAAAACCAACTAACCCCACTGGTAACATTCATACCCCTGCCACTTTCATATTTGTCAGAGCCATAAGTGAGAATGAGTCAGATTAATGAAAGTAACAGCTTGCTCTAGTCTAGCGTATACCAGAAGATAAAGTGTATTATAAACACTATATCTGACCAGAGATTAAGTTAATTTCTTAATAACATTGGATATTTCAATTTGTAAACAAATTTAATTACCTTGAGTCAATGGGTCTTCATTTTCTTTGTATACTTTTAAACACAGCAAGAAAACAGTTTATTATATTTAATTTGAAGTTAGTTCGAGTACAATTTTTTTTAGGTCTTTACTAGAGATGACATGTTTGAATCCCTTCAATCTATGATATTTCAGATTTGTAGAAATCCCCAAAAAAAGTATCTTAAATAGAATTATAAAGACCTCGACTTCATATAACAATTTTAAGTCCTTGTTAAAAGGAATTTTGTAGACTTGTGAAGTTGGAAGAATAATAAAATAAAAAAAGATAAAAGTGTATTAATATGAATAATTTACAATGTTTATGTTGTAATAAGCACAACAAACAAAATACGATTCTTTGTGGCATAAACCCTTAACAACTCAGAAACTATTTTTTTTATTCGATTTTAAATATTTTCGCATTAAAATTATACAGTTTTAAGCATTCGAAAATTTGAATTTGGTTTCAAGATTCAAAAGAAAAGAAGAAGATTCGAATTCGACCCATTTATATTTTTTCAACCATCTGCCAAAGGTTAGTCATCTTTTCCAAGAGTCTAACAGGTTTTTCAATATTTCCATCTTGACTTTCCCTTAGTTTAAAAAAAAGTTAAATGCTGGTGTTAGGGTAAATACATTTAGTAAATTTTGATTTTCATTTCAAATCACTTAATAAATATCTGGCTTTATTTATGACATAAAAATGTGAAAGTAAAACAAAACTAATATTTAAATAGGCTTTTATTTTTAAAGTGTCACTTTGATTTTGATTTGCAGGGGAAAAAATGATCTTCGCACACCCTTAATTACAAATAACTTTAATATGATTAATTAGTATATTTAATCTTTTACTTATGATTAGTAGTCATTGAAAGAAAGATAGAGGGGCAGGGCCAACACACCAGAAAAATGTAGGCCAAAAGTCAACAATTAAAACAACAGCCCTTTTCCCCAACCCACCCCTGTTAAGATTTCTCAAAGAATTGTGATTTAAAAATATAGTGTTTGGATTATGTATAAGGGTGGGAAATTTTACTGCACCTTAGTGTGTTTAATGGAAAATCAGACTCATACAAAAGGACTACTTTATGAAAGGCCATTATGAGTACGCCATTGAAAATAAAAATTACAAAACAATCATCAAAATTTTGTATACATTGGTCTTGCTACAGGTGCTTTCAACAAATGAATAGTTGCCATTTTGATACAAACCACACTAAGCCAGAAAAATCAATAGCATGTAATGCCCAAGAAAACCAACACTGGGACACAACACCCACGACTTGCCCCCACCTCCACCAGTGGCGGGATGATGAGCCCCCCCCCCCCCAAAAGTGAACAGTGCGGGAC
>CABFVX010000146.1:212640-233859 GCA_902151425.1 Timema shepardi | reverse complement strand
CCCCCCCAAAAGTGAACAGTGCGTGACCCTCCAAGCAAACCTAGTGCGTGATAAGGTTCTAGCTAAACGCACGAGGCCATTATGTAAATAACCACTGATATTATGAATTGGGATTACAAACTCACTCAAAGAAAAGACTTGATTATGTAAACTTGTAATTATGACAGGGAAGATAACTCACCATGTCAAATTGTTTAGTATAAAACAAGGAAATAAACCAACTCGCTGCAACATAATCAACCTGTCAACCTAGATTTTATATTTAGTCTATAAGCACGAGGGGGTATTAAAAAGTTTCAAGACTGGTTCTGTAAAATGTAAATAAATTACCTGATTTAAATTTGGCCACTATCGCCTTCAAAGTAGTTCCCTTGTGCAGCAATGCAACGATCCCAGTGCTTTTTAAACTTTTGGAAATCTCCCTGGAAGTCCTGATTTTGAAGCATGCACAACACTACCTGCGATTCACGCTTGATCTCATTCACGGTGTCAAACCGACAACCCTTGCACTTTAACTTAATCTTAAGGAAGAGGAAGAAGTCGCAGGGGGTCAAATCCGGTGAGTATGGGGTGAGGAGCGATAATCATGTTGCGTCCAATAAACTCACGCGTTTTCATTGCTGTGTGTGCGAGCACATTGTCATGTTGGAGCACCCAATTGCCTGCACGCCACAGTTCTGGTCTTTTTCACCGAACGTTCTCCCCTAGATGCCACAGAACATGAAAGTAGAACTCGGCGTTAACAGTCTGACCCTAGGGAATGAATTCATGGTGCACGATCCCGAAAATGTCGAAGAAAACTATGAGCATGCACTTGTTCGCGCGCCTGACCAGCCTCTCCTTCTTCAGTCTAGGAGATCTGGGGCTCTTCCACTGCGAAGACTGTTGTTTAGTCTCCGGGTTGTAAACGCGGTTCCTACTCTTGTCTCCTGTAGTGATCTTTGACATGAAAGTTGGGTCATCCAGAGCATGTTGACGGAATTCCTGACAGATTTCAGCACAGTACTCCTTCTGTTTGAGGGTTAGAAGCCTGGGTATGAACTTAGCGGCAACGCGGTGCATGTTAAAAACGGACTTGAGGATTGTCTGCACTGATTTGTATGACACATTTACAATGTCAGAAATGTCCTTAATGCTCACCCTGCGATCATCACGCACAAGTTGCCTAACTATGTCCACAAATTCCGAATTTTTGCTCGTGGAAGAGCTCTCTTCATATTTCAGTGATATTCTGCCACTCCTGAAGCGCGACTGCCACTCAAAACACATAAAACGGCTTATAGCTTCATTGTCGTAGCCTGGTGCATCATTTGGAAGGCCTCCATTCCAGATTTTCCTAGTAAGATGCAGAATTTGATGTTCTTTCTCTGCTCGTGTTTCCGGTCCATGATTAAATCGCAAATCCACCTGTGCATATCGTCAAATAATCATGTAACACAGCCACTAGTCAACACAGAATGATGCCACTTGTCGTACTGACAGATGGTCACAATTCACCACTCCAGTAGTGCTGCGCTCTATTTTCATTTTACAGAACCAGTCTTGAAACTTTTTTATACCCCTCATATGTAAACCTTTTATGAACACTTACTTTAATTTAATTTATTATTGATTTATTTAATTTATTTGCTATCATGCCAAGGTAATTAACTCACTCGCCTTATCGATTTGTTTAGTCTAAATCAGGGTAATGAACAGTGGCGGCTTGTGTATGGGCACTGCAGAACTGCAACACCCTATATTTCCACTTGATATTATCAATAACATTTAATATAATGAGTCCTTTTTTCTTCAATTATTTCTTTATTTTTGTAGTACAATATACATTCCTTAAGCTTAATGTCAGTATTTAAGTAGCCATTCCCCAGTTTATGGAAAAGATACCAAAAAAATGGTATGGAACTGTGCGCTTCACAGTGCCATCGATGTGGTGTTTGACTTTTGTGCACATGCACACATAGGAGGGGGTGGGGAGGAAGGCGGGACTGCCAGGTAGAAAGAGCACTGTTCTCGCAGTGTTGGCTCAGGCGTGATGGTGGAAGGAAGTGGTTTTTTTTACTCAGCGTGTGTTGTGCTTAAAAAACCGTGTACCATATTCTTGAATGTGATAAAGTGTAGAAGAGTATAGAATTAGATTATTATTCTGCTTACAGCTATTCTATTTGATTCATTTCTTTTCGGTTCTTTTATTTAATAGAAAGACTAAATGCGCTCGCAGTACTTTCAATGGAGAAAAATTTCCTCAATTGTCATCCTGAGATCAAGGAGAAAATTATTGAACTTTTTGCGCAAATTAAATCAAGAAGAACTAATTTAATTTTTAAGTGAATAGATCAAATTTGAACTGTAACATTATAAGTTAAAGTAAGTAGAAAAGTTTGGTGTTTTTTGTTAAAATTTTATCAAGTTTCTGAATAAATTTTCTTTTTATACATGTTTTTTCCTTTTACACAATTTTAAAACAAAGTCTAAACATTTTCTGGAGCAGCACCCCCACTAACTTTATCTACAGGCCACCACTGGTAATGAATTCACTCGCTGCAAAGTAATGTACCATTTGCCAACCTAGGTCTTAGATTTAGTATATAAGTATTTTTATGGTATGAATAAAGGCCAATATAAAACGTGAGTCACCTGTGTGCAAGCACTTCAAACAAATGTACGTGTGGATTTTTATACCCCATAATCAAATAACCCTAAATAGTCCCTGCATGGCTCTAAAGAAATAAGTAACTTAGTATGTTCTTGCACGCAACACTTCCAAAAGCGCCGAGTCAGAGGAGAGGAGAAAGTGCACGCGCACTTAGGTATTAGCTACATGAGACGGTAAGTGCACATCTTTACACTCCTCCCCGCCAGGCTAACGTACGACCATGCCAGTTCTGGGAGGAATATAAAACCAGGTGGCCCAAAGCACCCAGCATCAATCCTGTTGCAGCTCTAAATGCTTGTTGTCTCCATTAAAAAGACATAATGAGAAGTTATTGGTCGACCAATCTCTTACTTATCCCTCTTTTTCCCCCTTCCCCCTCACCGTACCTCTGTGTGCCCAGGGCTTCCTCCTTCCCTCTCTCCGTGCCTCCTTATGGTGAGGGTTTCCCACTCAACCACGCCTGTGTGCCAAGAGCTTCATGCTTCCCCCCTCACCGTGCCTCCGTGTGCTGAAGGCTTCCCCTTCCTCCTCCCCCCCCCCCTCACCGTACCTATGTGCCAAGGGGCACCATGCAAACTGCTCTACAAGCTATAAAAAATATTTGGGAGGCTGGGTGGGTCAAGTGGTCGGCACGACTTGGACTAACTGCTAGACAAGCTCATGTATAGGAGTACAACGTTATAGACAACCAAATGACCGACACTAGAGAACTAATATGTGAAAAGACCAACTGCTAGACACCTAGAAATGACATGGGCCATGTGACAGACAAGCTCCCATATAAGAGGATAAAGTGATAGGCAGCCTAACGGCCGCCACGAGAGAACCAATTGATTGACAAACATCGAGATGAATCCAGTTAAGAGTGGCTCAAGTGAGAGACCAGTTATTTCAAAACTAACAAAGCTATAAACATGTTAGTAGTGGTTGAAATGACAGTTCTGGACCACTTTCTCCAATAAGGTCAACACTAATCCAAGTGACCTGGCGGTTTAGGGGTAAGGTGTCAGGCTTCTGTGCTGAGGGTCAGGGGTTCAATCCTCGGTCCCGGTACAGATTTATCTGATTCCCAAACCCTTCCTTCAACTCTGACAATGCGTGTATTAATCACAATTGGTGGATGTGTGGAATGCCAGGCCTCCATCGTGGTTCGGATCCCACGTTAAACTGTAGCTCCTTCATTTCATCTCACAATCACCCTATCATTCCACATTAGCGTAAGCGCGTACAACCCGAACGAGTAGTAAGACGCGGTGTTAATAATAATAATAATAATAATAATAATAATCAAAACATTGATTCACCACATTGAAATTAAACCTCACTCATCCCTAAACACATTAGCGTAGTTAGTATATAGGCGTATAACCTGAACGGGTAGTAACCAGTAGGTATAACGCGGTGCTAAAAATTAAAAATATGTAGCACTAAATATACAGGCTAGATATTAAAATTATCTCTTTGAAAAACAATAAAAATGCTTTTTACTGTCGCTTATGACCGGTGACTAATTTCACTGACTATTTTGAAACTTGTCAAATTTCAAGTTTTAATAAAGGCAACTAAGGAATTTTTACTCAATGATTTAAAACTCTTTCTTCATGGAGAAGCGGGTATATTATCTCTAAATTGTACCCTCCTCACTAATTTATTAATATAAAAATAGATATTCATACGTGTGGACCGGCGTTCACTGTTCTTTAATGTTGCAGTCAGCGTTGCAGAATTAATTGCGACTGTTCAATTTGTGATATTCTTTTATAAGGTCATCATTAGAGTTATTTTCACCTACATTTTTACTTCAGTGAAATCTACAAAAATATGTCAAGAAATGTGAGGTTAAGCTGACGGGCTGGGTAAAAAAATTATTTGAGTGCAAACAAAGAAGTCGTGTATTGAATTAACTGTTCTGTCACTTAGCCCACTCTTAACTGGATGATATT
Source organism: Timema shepardi (assembly GCA_902151425.1). Taxonomy (NCBI): domain Eukaryota; kingdom Metazoa; phylum Arthropoda; class Insecta; order Phasmatodea; family Timematidae; genus Timema; species Timema shepardi. The sequence continues at coordinate 229,263 of CABFVX010000146.1, read as the reverse complement.
AAAGTTTGTCGAGCAGTTGGTCCTCTCGTGTCGACCGCTTGGTTGTCTTATCACTTTGTACTCCTATACATGAGCTTGTCTAGCAGTTGGTCCAAGTCGTGTCGGCCACTCGACCCGCCCAGCATTCCAAATAATGGTTTTCATTTTTTCTACCGGTTGGATGTTTATCACATGGTCCAGTTCGTGTCGATCACTTGGTCCACGTCGTTTCTTCGTGTCTAGCAGATGGCTGTCTACCACTTTGTCCTCTCGGGTCGGCCACGTCGTTGTCTATCACTTTACCCCCCCTTGTATCCTCTTACTGCTCACCACGCCTTTGTGCCGAGGGCTTCCCACCTCATCCCCCTCACCATACCTCCGGGTGCCGAGGTTCTTTCCCAACCTTCCTCCTCCTCGCTTGACCTTCCCCTCATCACGTTGGTGCAACCCAATGCTTCCCTTTCTCTAGCCCCTGGGCTTTCGCTTTCTCTCTTGCCCTACCCCAACCTACCTCCCTTCCCTACCAAACCATGCCCTCCAGAGAGTTAATTCCAGCTTACCGGAGACTTCTCGCTTTACCTTTGAGAGAGGCATGGGGTACGACCAACGGTCCGGTAAAGCACATCGAGAGAAATACGCAAAAAAAGAGAACCACCCACGAGCAGCGACCTCAAGACACGGCATCACGAGCACCCCCGCACCCAGGATACTTCATGCAAGGACCTACCGACTGTCCCAGTGGATCCCGCACTCGGACTCCCGAATGACACCGGGGATTCACCTCATGGGCGCATACAGCAACCTTCCCCTCACTCTCACCCCTCTACTTCTTCTCCGGAGTCTACTCCTGGAACTCCCCAACCTTCCGATTCCCTCCCACACTAATCTCCCCCGTTAGTCCCGCCGGATACCACCTTCGACCATTATCCACCCCCCTAGACAATACACCTTCTCTCCGACCTCCCTATCATACGCAATCCAGAAGGACCCGCGAGTTGGTCAACTCAGGAGCTCAAATTTTGTTCCGCATACCAGTATAACCAAAATCATTCGAAAGTCGGAATCCTCCTTCGGAAACTACGCGCCTGATAAGTAAACACCATCAACCACCTTCGACCCCCTGCCAGACCAGGTCAACCAACTACTGAGACAGTCGCCATCTAATCTCATCCGTTCATCCGCAGACTGAACACAAGTAAGTACTAACGAGGATCAGTTTTACACTTAAACACGCTTGGTATGTATGGTGTAGATTACCATCCGTCCTTAATTGGTTGTTTTTGATGTACATGCCATCCTTGGTGAAACAGATCACCTCAGTGTACAGCAAGCCAGAGCAAAGTTTTGCTCTACGTTGCCTTATTGGAGGGACTATTGGCAGTAGTCTACTCTTGAGACATGCTCACGTAATCCCAGTACTTATACCTTCCATGCATGGTAGGGGTACATTCCATTGTATCCAACAACCAAAGCGCGGCTGATGGTACATGTTTGGGTTGATTGTTTGTCGTGAATATGGCGGAGCACTTCGCCTTCAAATGCTGGCATGCAGCCTGGTTACTATCACGAATCCTGTGTCCTGTAACCATTGATGTTGCACGAGACGGATGACACCGTGCTGGATGTTGCTGTCGGTACACCGACTTGGCTGCCATTGTACTGCCGTGGGTTTTGCCATACAAAAGGTGCATATTGACTCGCTTACATTGCGTAAAACCTGCCCTGGTTTCATACACATTTCTAGCAACACACTGACTGTCCGGCAGCCACAACCTGCGTTTTCATTTATTTGAGGTACTTAACGTGCACTTTCTGAACCAACTGATATGTCCACACCCGAGAATGTCTGAGCTAGAGAGAAAGGATCTACCAGTTTTGTCGAGAAAGATATATTCACATTCCTTCCAGGGGTATTTTACATACCACAATTATTGACATGGGACCGATGGCTTTACTTTCTCTCCCAAGCAAGTTTTGCTGTGGATTTTTAAAGTTCAAGAAAAATATGCTGACTCTGGCTGGGTTTGAATCCATGAACATTAAATCTTAGGGAGAGCGTTTTACCCCAAAACCACTGAGGTTGACCACATCTTGCAGCTGTCACGTGTTTTCGCCTTGTCCCTGTGGATTTTCCCCCAATTTGGGAGGAGAGGGGTTTTCTGCCACCATGTTGTTACATAAATCAGCTATCTCTCTCTCTTTTTTTAATCACCCTACTACTTCCATGAGTTTCGCACATAAATTACGAAACAGTTTATGTGATGAATCGTTGAAATAAATAACATAATTTTTATACACCACAGGTATGAATTTGATATGTATGTAAAAAAAACCCTGTTTGAATCGACTTTGATTTTAAAGGGGTTATAAGCCTAATTGAGTTTTAAGAGATTACTCAACTATTTAGATATTTTACAATTTCACTTGCTAATTTTATATTTAGAAAAATTGTTTCAATATCAATCCTATGCTAGTTAAAAAGTAGCTTTTCTTCTTCGCTTCTAAAATTGATTATATTTTTGACTTTTGTCTGAATATCCAGACAAATCATTCAAAATGTCTCCCAAATCGGTCCACTCCATTCTTTTTTTTTAACACGAAATAAATCTGATTGAAAAAAATTATTGCCTAGCACAGCAAATTTAAAGTTAAAAATCAAGAGCAATTTAATTACGAAACAATATGTATACAATTAACCCCTTTCCCGCTTTTTTCGAACACCGAGACAAATTTGATTTAAAATAAATGGTACGGAGTTCCACACGGCCTTCTCACTCCATGGTTTGAAAATAGAAATATTTACTCAAAATTCGTAATATAATGTGAAACAAAATAATATACACTAGCAAACCCGAGTAAAAATTGCGTCATACTTACGTAAAACTTTTTTTATTCCCGGTTTTAAATTTATAATTTTATTTTTAAAGAATTAAATTGCTTATTTGTATATTTGGACAAAAAAGGAAAAGAAAAATTGATATTGGGTCTACAAGGGTCAACACTTCATATTAAAATGTTGACCTTCGGTTTAAATTTTCGACATTTAATTAGAAGGAGCACATCTTGTTGCTATCACATTTTTATTAAATTCCTCATTTATAAATTTAGACAATAAAAAAGGTTAATATTGACTATTGAATCTAAAATGATAGAACTAGATCATTGCCGTACAAACATTTCCCCTTAAGAGGTAAAAGGAAATATAACTTAAACTTATTGAGAGACTTACTAATTTACTTATTCCATAGGATTAGAGAATGTTTGCGTTAAGACTTTAGTACCTCCGTACAACCAAAACTCACAATATTTTATTAATATATCTGCCAATATCTCATAAACTATTGGTTTTTTAAAGATATATTTCAAATAAAAGTTATTTATTTTTAATAGTACTACAATTTTGAAATAATATGTTATTTAGCATCTAAAATAGTTGAATAGATGGAGAAATTTCAGCTTCTGTAAAGTACCCTAAAAGTCATTTTTATGAAAAAATGAAAATATACCTTTTATTTAGGCTTATAAGCTTAATCAACGCCAAGATACGAATTTTAATCAAAATTGTTAAAATCGATTTTGAAAAACTGTTTTTTTTTTAACTACCCTCAATTCTGGGATTAAACAGACACACAGAGAGACGGCTTTAGGGGGTGGGGGGGCTTTTTAGGGTTCGGGAGGTCATGAAACGTCGACATCGCTCAATATTTCGGATTGTTTTTATAAAAATATGTTTTAATTAAAAGATTTGTATTCTAATTAGACCTACATATTTGTAATGATAAGTATTTTCATTTCGCAAAAAGTTACAGAGATATGATTTAAAAAATTAGAATCGACACATCAGACCCTTAAAGTCATTTTGACGAAAAATTTAAAGTAGCCATTTTGTTTGTAATATTGATCAATACTTAGTAATGAAATTTAATCAAAATCAAAATCGTTATAGCTGATTTTGATAACATTTGTTTTTTTCTCTTTTCGCCTGAGAGTAAACTACCTACTCTTAATTTTAGGGCTAGATATCCTATTCCAAAAATTCCTCAGGGAAACCCTATGAAAACCCTAGATACAAAGTTTTAGCCCGATCGGTAAAATAGTTTTGGCTCTATTTCGAGGTACAGACAGACGGAAATGCAAAAACAACTTTTTCGGATTCGGTGGGGGTCATGAAACATCGAAATTCATCGAAACCTTTAGTATGATTTTTTTGACGATTACAATACTTTCACTACCTGTAAGGTAGCAATAAAGTAAATATGGATTGCACAACAAATCAAATTTAAATGCTTTAAAAATCTTGAGCCATTATAGTTGAAATGTAGGCCTATTTTATTCATAACTTCTCCTCATATTAATTATTTTATTTATTCACATTATTACATAAAAACAACAAAATGGGAACGGAGTTGTTTAAAACATTTACAATATTTCAATTGCCCGCGTACACAGACAAATATTAGAAACAGACTCTCAGCCCTACGGGGGTTTAGCTGCGCTCCTTTTGCCAGCTTGAGTCCTTCAACACAGGGCCTCGCTAGTGTCTGTACTGGGTGATAATAGGACTGAATGTAGGGGTCTCAGTGTTGAAGGACCCAAGCTGGCCAAAGGAACGCAACCATTTTAACCTGAAGGTTGAGTGTTAGGGTATAATATTTGTATGTGCGTGCGTGATAATATGCGATGATACTAGAACTTTTTTGGCTTCAATGTGGAATCACTGAAATTAAGACCTGTACAGTCTTCGACCTACTACTTGGCACAGTAAACGATGTATGCGAAAAGAATCTCAAATACTTGAAGAATGAAGGGTGTGACCAATTATACACGTCATCAGTCGTTACCTTGACGTTCTGGCATGCACACTCCAGTCAGCTTACCGAGGGGGGGTGAAGAGGGGGCGTGAAGTTCATTAGTTTAGGACTTTTAATAGTTATGTGTAAAATGCTTTTTCTTTAACCAACTATTCACAGTGAAGGACGCGAAAATATTGCAAAAGTAATATATATATATTAGAGTGACAAATATCGGTGCATTATAAGCACCCTGTTGAAAGAGTCACAAAACGTGCAGCAGAAGCTACAGGAAAATCAGAGCGTACTATTTGTAAAATTCTAAAGGAAAAAAGTATGTCAAGTGGGACACAAACAAAACTTTCAACTCCAGAAAAAAATAACAAACCCAGCAGCAGAAAAACTGTTCTTAATGATTTTGACTGATGTGTCATTGGATGACCTATACAGGGGCTTTACATTGTTAAGGAGGAAGTATCAACTTTAAATAAATTATTAGCAGTATTAAAAGAGGAAATCAATTTTGCTGGGAACAAAGAAACACTGAGACAAGAATTGAAAAAATGAGGCTTAAGTTTAAAAAGTGTAAAAATAAAAGACTAATTTTAATTTTAAAAAACCTATATATTTGCATGGAGGGCTAGATATTTAAGAAGAATGAGAGGAAATGATAAATTATTGGGCCAAAAATGTCCTGTTGTATATCTTGATGAAACCTGAATCAATCCCTCGTACACTGTGAGTAAATGTTGGCGAGGCCCAGAAACAACAGGAGTATAAAAAAAATGATGGTACAGGACAGATGTGGATTATTGTCCATATCGGTTCAAAGCAGGGATTTGTATCAAATACATTTATTGTTTCGAAAAGTTAGCTTTTGGAGCTAGTCCATTGCCCACGTAAGTCTCCTAAATTTTACATAGCTAATTTATTACAATCATTCCAAATTACTGTATTTAAAATAAAATCAGATATTGTACACGGCCTGGGTTTGATTTTGTCATCGATAAACCTCATGGTTTCCAATATACTGTCGTTTTAAATCATCACTTTTGAGATACGCATCGTGAGAAGGTGCCGTGTTTATAAATAAAGCTTGTCTAAAAATTTGTGCATGCACTCATCGGATCTTCTTGGTGGGTTTTCTGTAGAAGCGTTGGAAAATTTTAAATTAACTCTACTCGAGTGATGTGGACTACGCTGGCCACGTGGGCTTCTTGTGATTGGATTAGAGTTATCACGTGACCAAATATCCTCATTGCTCTCGTTTTACCTCGAACGTGTGAATTCACAATAACACGTTAATAAGCAGATGACAGATCGATTTTAGTTTAGTTCACATCGCCTGTGACAAGCAGTTCTATCGGTTCTTTCCTACTATTTTGATTTCGCGTCACGAGAGCAGGTTCACTCTCAGGATGTTCGCGTCGCCGTCGCAGCTGTACCCTTGGCAAAAAAAAAAACTGCCTTCTCTGATCCATCTCTCAAATGGTAGTGAGTGTGGCTGATTTGGAACGGAAGAAGTAGAGTAAAAACCTACGATCCATAAAGAATTAGGCTAAATCTAAAATGTTTAATTAATTTGCCATAATTGATTAATTTTGAGTTGACAACAAGAGTTAGAATATAAAATGCAACAAAATAAAATTACTTTGTTGTAAACTATTTTTACAACTATCTTTCAACATATGTGCTTTCAAACATAACCTCTTTTATTTATTAGCGAACGGTAGGTATATTTGTGATAGCAATAAGGTGTGAATTGAAAGCTAAAAACAAAATTTAAGGGACCTAACGCAAATAGTATAATTCAGTTCAGTTTAATAATAAAAAAATCAATTAAAACAATAATTGAAAATAAGGTGCTGAGGAAGATACTTGGACCAATATAAGTAGGAAATGAATGGAGGGTTGGAAAGAATAGAGAAATCAGGGGATTTTATACAGAACCAGACATAATATCGGTCATTAGGAGCAGAAGAATAGCGTTGTTTGGTCATGTCAAAAGAATAGGATATAGCCTGATAAAGTATGTAAGTGAAGGAAGACCTGAAGGTAAAAGATCACAGGGCAGACCAAGAAACAGATGGAGAGATTATACAAGGAAGGACCTGAATAGCTTATGTATGAAAGAGGCAAGGACGAATAGCAGGCAGGGGTGAAAGGTGGTTGTGCGTGAGGCTAATGCCGGGATCACGATCAACTTAACGTTAACTTAACGTAAAGGACCTCCTCGTGTGTTTAAATGGAAGCGATTCACGATACACTTAACTTAACGTTGACTTGCAGTTAACTTAACGTAAGAGATGTCTTGGGAGGTATTTTACTTTACTTTACGTTACTCGGAGGGTATCACGTGATATAGCCAGCCAATCATTATGCGAGTGACGTCAACAGGGCTATTTAGTAATTCATTTTTTGGTATTATGACTAATGTTTACTCTTTAGCATAAGTTCTAGTGATCAAACATTGAAACAAAATAATTAAACTAAAATATGGAACTATAATTTATCAAAAAAGTTTAATAATAGATATTTATTATATCGATTGAAAACTGTAAACATTCACAGATCATCACTTTACAAATAGTATAAACCACAGATCATACTCGTGAATGCATATGTTTGGCTCGAGTTGTTGCGTTAAGTTAAGTGAATCGTGATCACACATAAGTTAAGTCAACTTTAAGTGAACATTACATCAAGTTACATTAAGTTAACGTTAAGTTGATCGTGATCCCGGCATAAGGACAGGCTATGGTTTAAATGGCCACAGGGGTAAGTAGGTAAAGTATTTTTTTTAAATATATAATTTAGGTGGTGGTTCCATGGTCTAATTTCTAATCTTGTGTTAGGCTAGATAGCCGACTCTATGAGCTGATTAAAAACAGCGTTTTCTTCTGCCCTCTTTAAAAAGAGAACCGAAATCTAAAGGATTGAAAAGATGATCGCATCGCCTAAGAGAAAACAGCCTGTTCCATCTGCTCCTATCTTACATCAATTTGTATTCATTATGTGTGTAGCACAGCGGTTCCCGAAAGTCGATGCAAGCGAAACTAAAATCGTCACGGTAAATTATGAATAGCCAAGATATATAATTTATAAACCCTTATATTATATGAATATTGAATAGAAATATGTAATTTATTATAATCAGAGTGCGGGATCTCTATGGGGGTAACGGGAAACACTGTTAACTTCTCTGACAAACGCATTAGCACTACTTTTGAAGAATTACAATGTTGTTTTCTTTAATTTTTAATATTTAAAATCTCAATTCATTTGAATTCGCCAATTTTTCTAAGTTGCTTTAAAACCATGAAAATTGATTGGATTAGTTAATGCATAGGTACATTAGCTTAGTGCTACTATAATAGGAATTAAGTTTTTTTTGTTATATTATTTATATGACTGTCCCATAAGAGATGCTTGTCAATAGTTAGTCCCATTTAAGTAATAGGGTCTACATATTCCAGCATCTCACTTTCCATTTTTTTTTTTGTATATAGGTTTTGAGAATAGGATAAGTTTAGTTAAAAAAAAGTTAATAGAGAATTTATTGATATGAGTCCAGTCTAGCAAAGGAAGGACGTCGGATTCAACATTATTTAGTAGAAAATTTATGTTAATGTTCTCATACTATAAGCAAGTGTCATCTACAAAAAGATGAATGTGTCCATTCAAATTAATTTTGTGTAAGTCATTTATATAAACTAAAGCCCGTATCACACGACACTAGCTAGTACTTGAAATCCAGTGTGCTAGCTAGCACTAGCTAGTACGTCATCATCTAGCGTCGTGTGAATCAGAAAAAGTATACTGGTTCTGCCACTTGGCACTGGCTACCATACTAGTTGTGAGGATAGAACATGTGCTATCTTCGTACTAGTTCCGACACAAGTTTGTGTAATTCGACCAATCAATGCCCGCTCAGACTATGTTTAGAGTAAATAATAGAAATGGCGCCGACATGGTCTTCGGATGTGATTTTGTTGTTGGCGGAAAATTATTCTAAACATCCTTGTTTATATAATACCAAATTGCCACAATATGACAATATATTTAATATATATAAATTATATTTAAAACATGTCATCTAAAAATGACAAACTGTGTTCTAGACCCAATTTTAATCTAAATAAACTTGATAGCATGCCAACCTTGGATTTTTTTTTCTAGAATATAAAGTGTGTGTAGGCTTAAAAAAGAACATTTGTGAATCAAGGATACTGTACTTGGACACCCATGGGCTTAGGGGCTTCTGACCACATCGTAAATAAATGAATACAAATTTAGGGAGATACTAAACGTTTGTGTCACCCCGAATGTATACTACCTAACCTCCGAATGTATCATATTTAGCATCCTGCGACCATTATTTCGTCTTTCCCAACAAGTCCCGTGTCCATATTCTTTTTCTTAGGCTCCCTCTCATATTTTTCAATATCTTTATTAGCAATTAATGCAGCTGTTGCACCCGAAATTAATCTCTGAAGTTCCATAAATATTTGCACTAGAACCTAGTACCAAACTAGCTGCGTGTGAATACTCTAGTCCTGTTTCTATTATACTAGCTAGTATACAGATATCTAGTCGCTAGCTAGCACACTTGATTTCTAGTACGAGCTAGTGTCATGTGATACGGGCTTAAGAAAAAAATGGTGTCAAGGATTATACCTTGAACGCTACGCATTATTTGTCTATAGTCACTAAAGAATTATGAGCCCTTCTCATTTTTTCTCAGAACTCTTTGATATCTATAACTTAAGTAATTTTTGAACCAATTTAATGGCGACTTTTCTATTTTAATACAATTCAATTTATCAATCAATATCATGTGATCAACTGTATCAAAAGCCTTGGTCAGGTCAATAAACAAACCCATTCCCAAGTTTCCCTTGTCAATAGTATTTTGAATTTTTATTATTAGGTCAGTAGCTGCAAATTGAGTATTAGAGTCTTTCAAGAAACCATATTGTCTAGCAAAAAAATAGTTGTTTCTATTTAAATATTCCAAGAGTCTATTTTTGACAGCTTTTCCTATTATTTTTGCAAGATTTGAGATGAGACTAAAAGGCCTATAGTTACTACAAAGATTTTTAGTGCCTTTTTTTATGAATAGGAAATCAAGAATTCTTTCATTTTATCTGGCACTATTCCAGTTTCAAAAGATGAGTTAATTATTATGTAATAATATACGACTTAGACTTTCCTTTACTAGTTTTATAAATATAGTTGTAATATTATCATTTACTGTCGAACAGTTGTTGGGGAGGGAGTTTATTTTAGAGAGCAGTTCTGAACTGTCCATCTTTTAAAATTCACTTAATCTTTCATTGTTTTCTTTTTTTAGATATGTTAAGTACAGATCCAATGTTTTTAATAATTTTAGCCAATTCTGGACCAATGTTTATATAGAAGTTATTGAAAATATTTGCAATATCAGTTTGGTCATTGGTAGTGATAATTTTGTTACCGGTATCTGTATTTTTTTTTAAATAACCTGTTGGGTTAGGATTAACTTACACTAACCTACATTTACCTCACAAATAAGTGTATATATCCTCATACTTCCGTTTCTCTCTCTTGCCATTGAGCATTAGTTTCCGAGATCTAAAATTAGAGCTAATTTAATAATGTATACAAGATATAACATATTACAAAGGTACTTGGTACAGTTTTGCACTTATGTACTTATTACAGTTTTACCCTGAGCTGATAACATTAGTTCATTTGCCTACCACCTAGCACTCAAATTCCAGTTCTAGTCATATTACAGAGAGTTACAATTCTATGCCTTTATTATCTATGATATTAATAACAAAGATAAAACAAATTAACTTGTTTATGTTAACGGTTATATGCTAACAAATAACTTCAAGATGATACACATATGCTAGTTTGCATTTTTGCAACCAAGTTTTAGCAAATACCTTATGATAATATCACATTTCCTTTTAGCGTATTCAAGATGGCGTAATGCATAATATGACATTACTCAACGTAAACTTCTATCATAACATTGTTTATCTAGCATCACAATAATCAATTGTCATATTATGTGAAAGACATACCCATCTTTTATCATTAAAAATGTTTTCTCTCTCAGTAAAGTCTGTTGTTAATATATCACCCCTTTATTGTGGTGGAAAATGCACCCCAATTTTCAAAAATAGTAATTTAATTACAATTTCTAACCAAGATAGAAGAATTATTGTGTGGGACTCAAAGGTCAAAAACAAAGAGGTACTCTCTATGAACATAACATTTTAGTATACTCTCTGTAACCCTTTTAACATTATCAATAGCCTAGTAAAACTTTCAAAACACTTAGATTACCAATTTACAATAAAGTTGAGATCAAATCTTTTGCACTAACATATCTTCCACATTTATTTTTATTCTGGAAATTTAATCACATTAGTTTTTAAATTAATTCAGGGTTATTTGATTGACTGGCTGATTATATCAGCACCTGACCTGGAAACTCTTAATTATATAACTAACTCAACTATAACTATCTTTTCATCACAGAAAAGAGAAAGTCCCAATGTTTCAGCCACGGCCGAAATTGAACCCGAGACATTTAATCCTGTAGGCAGATGCACTATCGACTGAGCTACATTTGTGGGTAAGGACACGAAGAAAGTAAGACTTGGAGAACACACTTTCTATGGAGGAAGAGTAAACAACCATTTAGAAAAAAACACCTTTATTTCTGGCACACCTGGCCAGGAATCTAACCCTGTTACTGGAATGCCAGTATTTTTGAGAATAATTTTTTAAACAATTCAACCACTGATACAGGCCCCTCCACCTTAATGCTGTCATGGGTATCTCCATTAAACTATGGCTACCCAAACTAATTAGGCTACTATTATAATTTAAAACAATAAATCTCTACCTCCATGCCACTACGTTCCGTGTTTTAATATAAAGTAACCCGCCTCAGTGGTGTAGTTAGCTAACTCACTAGTTTCATGTTGAGCTAGACTGCCGAGGACAGGGCGATTAAGGTTAGAGTCTAGTTCATATGAAGTGGGGGTGGTTTTCCCCCTAAATGGTTTTCCACTCTCCCTCCACGCAAATGCAGGTTCACTTCATCTATATTCAATCTTCCCAATTCATAACCCATTAGCATACTGTAATTAGTAGGCTACCTAAGCGTACAACCCGAATAGGTAGTAAGATGCGGTGTTAAGTATTATTAATATATAGTAGGCCTATCTATCCAAATTATCTTCTTAGGCAGCATCACCTTTCACGCTTGTTAACTCCATCACCAAGGACATACACATAGATTTGTCTAGTGTCACCATGGATTCTTTTGCATCTATCCCTCATCCAAAGAATCAAAGATGGACACTATATGTAATTGCCATGTGCTCACACACTTGTGGTGAAATGCTTAACTGACAAAAGTTTAAATACTTATTATTTTATTTATTTACTAGAGCACATAACTTATCCATTCCATCACACATACATCGAAAGCCAGGTCCTATGATAAAAAGCTCACAAAAATTTGTAAGTTAATCATTGAGTGGGCTTGCTGGTATATTAAACATTAGCAATTGAGTGGGGTATTTCTGGGCATTCAGTTTTCATAGTGCTATTGTGTGAATAAAATATTACTTTTAGTAAGTTACTTTATGTTTTAATTTGAGTCAATTTAAACATACTTCACTAAATAGATTAAAACTAATTGATAAATAATATTGTTTGTTTTGTTGGTAAATAGGATGTGCCTTATAGCATATAGTATTGGTTATTTAAGTTGCTTTGATAGGCAATGGTGAGTGGTGAAAATTTTAACAATGGGCTAATATTAGCAGGTTTTTTTTTCAATTTTTGGCTTTATTTTTAATATAAGGAAATATTAATGAAATGATAAAGAAAAATATGTTAATATTAGTTATTAAAAATATGGGCTATTAAAAAAACTTAATGATATTATTCTAACTAAACAGAGGTGTTCACAAAATATAGATTAAACATGAATATAAAATATTATTTCAAATCTAGTCTGGCTTAGTAATTAGTCTTAACGATAAAATATCTTATGCATGATATGCCAGACACATACAGTAGGAACCAATGTACTTACATAGAGTATCAACTCTTCAGGCACACGTGTCCTACTACTTCTGATTTCAGTTTGTTCAATTCTTCTCCAACGCATGGTGTTTGTCGGTATCTTTAAGACTCATATCGTGTGACACCAGCCACACAACAGATTTGTTTATTTAATAATTATGAAATAATAATACTCAGAAAAATATAGTATATTTATATAGCAAATTGTATGTTTGTTGGTGAAATAAATAAAAATGTGGGCTTACAAATTTCAGGAAAACTTAAGAATGGACTTGTGCGAGCCTACTACAGTTCACCTCTGGTTATAAGCTTACTTTCAAATTGTTACAAAATATTACTACCTAGGGTTTTATTTTGCTAACTGGTAGTAAGCCAAAAAATACCTTGGGAATACACATACACAACAAATATAACTATTGTATGAAAAAAATGGTAAATATACTTTAAAAAATATTAGGAACAATTAGGAACAAGAATTACCCCCAGTCCTCATCTGAAAATACCTTTAATATCTTACCAACTTCTGCGGGAGACGACATCCAAAGTGGGGAATAATTTTGTTGTTGTTTTCAGTATCAGTATATGCACTTTCTATAACCAATTTGTTATATTAGCACACAATTAACAAACAACAAACTAATTCATTTTTTAAGATGGACAAAACACTGAAAACTCACGACTGTAAATTCACCATTGATATCTTTATATCCCTACCAGAAATCAAACTTATGACCCTTACTACAATAGGCCCACCTAAAACATAACTAATAGTTAGTCTTTGATGTATTAAACAATGGAATAGCTTTCCAAATATCACTTTGATAAAGATAGCTTAAATACAGTAGCCCCATGGCTTCTTTGGGGTGCTGACTGACAGTTCACAGCTGACTTCTGACAGTCAAAAGTTAGGTATATACCTAGATTTTGAATGTCAGAAATGACAGCTGCTAAACACATGTTTTTTCAGATAATTTTATTCGGCGTAGGGATACGTAATTTGGTCTGGTAACTTTTAAGAGCTGTCAGTCAGCACCAAAGAAACCATGGGGCTACTGTACTTGTGTTACTTGAGCTGGTGTGTGGGGTATTTCACATTTCATAATTGAGTTTCTCATGTGCTTATATAATCATTTGGTTCAGAAAGTGCACATTAATCCCTCAAATAAATAAAAATAAATAAAACAATAAGTTTGTTTTAAATGGCTTCAATTAATAGATTATTAATTATATTGATTTAATTTCAACTGTATGAGATTACAGTCAAGGTATTAAAGGTACCTGACAGAGCTACCACACTAACAAATATAAAATTGGGCTAGTTTACACCACAGCACACCTGCTCAAGGGTTAAGAAGCCTACAGCTTAAAATATTTTAAGAAGATTGTGTTTATGTTATAATATTTACAAATTTTATTTTATTTTAATATGATGTGGATAATTCACTTTCACAACCGCTAATGGACGCTGTTGAACATATCTTCTAGGGTCATTGGTAGGTACTAGCTCCATTTTAACAAGAATTGTTAATCATTCATATGATCTGATGCAATTTTTGTTACAAGTGTATGGCAAAAAAAGGATGATCCCAGGACCCTTGCAAGGATTCTATGAGGCCATTAGAATACAGTAATAATTTATAGGTGTGCTATAGTGTGCTTGTCTTGGATAAAGCCGGGTGCACTTTTTCATAATTTGGTTTTCTATTCTCTCTCTAGATAAATGCTGGTCCTTTTCTACTTTTCAACCCCTTTTACTTTCCAATTCCTGTAGGCCTAGAATTGGATCATATTTTCCCTCCAAATCCCCATACCTGTCTGGGCTCCTCACATATCTACACAGATGAGGTCGGCATGAGGAAGATAAAATTTGGAGGAAATACATGTAAATGTTTGCTTGTAGAGAGTGGGAAACCATTTACAAAAACACCCTTAGCACGCTGTCCAGGATTCAAACTTCGATCTCCCCCATCACCGGAAAACTAATCTAGACGAGCTTGACACTTGGACCGCATGCCCAATGATGTTTCTAAAAGTGTATTCCTACCAAAATCCTACTATATCCACTAAATAATATTTATATTTAAGTTTTGTTTTCTTCAGAAGATATTTCTCTTGGGCCATGATAAAACAGTCACAGCAGTTGGTCTGTCCTCTCCAGATCAGAAACTTCTCTGCTCTTGCAGTTCTGATAAAGTCATCATTTGGGACTTAAGTTGCATCACAGAAGAGGAGCAGATAAGTCCAGGTTACACCTACAGCAGTGAAAATGTTAGATTAAGAAAAACTTACAACATAGGACCCTAAGATAACAAAACTAGTTACCTATACAAACAACTAAAACAAAAACTCAATGGCATCAGTCCAAAATCAAGCTATACCGACCGAGTAGCTGCCATCATTTGGCGATGATAGTGCTAACTTTTGTGGATAGATAGTGTAATGTGGTCAGCACAATAAATCACCCGGCCGCTAATCTCAATTTTATAGATCAGAGCCTCTGCTTTTTTATTCAAGTAGCTGCTTATTTGTCCATGCGAAGCTGAGTTGACTTTGTTCCAGACCCATTGCTTCACAGTTAAAATCTGGAAGCGCAGAGGATCGAATACAGGACCTCTGGATATGTAGTCAGGAGTTCTGACCACTAGACCATAGAGGTGGTCCAAAGAAACTAACAACCATTGTTTTAAAGGAAGTAGTTCTCAATTAAGTTTGAGAACCAGATTGTATTTAAGACTCAATTTATGGAGAAGAAAACTACGGAGGGGATATGTTCATAAGGGGAAAATTGTTGCATGGGTGTGGGGATCAGCTAGAGGACTCACTTTATATCCCTAGCAATGCTGGATAAAAACTTTGGTTCATGGTTATTAAATAAACATGTTATTACAATATGATTTGATGTTGCAAGCTAAGAAACTAGCCTACTTCAGCTGACACACAATACTTCTATATCACTGCTTACGTTGCATTCAGCATGGAATACAATACAATAATTAATTGATACTAACATTTTCATTATTTATAACTCATTTATAGTAATATATATCTTTATATTGATTTAATGTATTGAAAAGATTAATTATAATTTTAATATAATCCACCTAGTGTTGGTTGACAGTTGAAAGAGGTGGAAAAGGTTTTTAGACCTTTCAGAAACCCCTTTCCATCTTTGGCTAAGTACCTGCAAGTGTCTGGTGTTGAGCTACAATGGTTGACCAAAAGATTTTGAGAAATACTATGATTCAAAGCTCAAATGATGTGAATTTTAGTACTCTCAGGGTAGGGAATGTATGCCATGAGTAATTTGGAGTTTACTAAAATTATAGTCCCATCAATGTAAAGAGAATAGAAAGGTAACACCACTTGAAGGAATTTGATTATATCACTGCTTATGCCACACAATACACAAGGCAGTTATATTTTAATACAAAGACAGCCAAACATACATATTTTTTTAAATAAGTAGAATAATGACATTAATTGAACATTGGTGTTGATTTTCAATTATTTTGAACAATTAATTTTACAAATAGATTTGTATATGTAACTTGTGGGCTTGTGCACCGAGTGATGCCACAAACATCCAATTAGATGTCTTTATCTGCCGTTAGCTTCCATTCTCTTTACATTGTTTCATACGGTAGTAATCCTATGATTTTGTACAATAATTACACTTTGAGGCATCATTAGACAACATTTTATACTTAGTGACGGCGTTGCATGAAATATATTGGGGGCGGGTAGGGTAGGGGGGGGG
>CABFVX010000146.1:165443-212595 GCA_902151425.1 Timema shepardi | reverse complement strand
CGGAGAGGGCCAGGAGGAGGCTTCCAATTTTTTTTGTAATTTGGGGTGACAATAAAGCCTTAAACCAAGCTTTTAGGCAACTATTTTTAAATTGATTTATTTATTTATTTATTTGCAAGGCCGTAGCCAGCCAATAATTTCAGAGGGGTTTAATGGGCACATCCCCTAATTGCTGGAGGCTAGAAATAATTCTAATTGATAAACAATTCTAGAAGCTATCTGAAGTGTTTTTATGGCACCATAACCCCCTAACTGCCGAAGCTAGGGAAATTTCTAGATATCAAACACCTCTATAAGCTATCTGAAGTGGGGGCTTTTTATGGCAAAATAACCCCCTCACTTTTGAAGGCTAGTAACAATTCTGAATATTAAACACCTCTAGAAGCTCTCTGAAGTGCTTTTTATGGTAAAACAGCTCCCTAATTTGTACTTGTATCTTAAGTTTTATATTGTTTGAAACATAAATAAAGCCATTTTGTTCATAAGATTCCGGGGGAGGTTTGAGCCCCCAAACCTCCCTCTGGCGAAAGCCTTGTTTATTTGTTCATACTGGAATTTTAACGTTACAAGGCTTTTTCAGTGCAACTTGAATTATTATTTATTTCAGTTTGCCTGCATCTGAGCTAAGTATCCAATTGAGAAATATATATATATGTAGATTTGCCGATATTGTTCAAATTGTATATTTTAGATTAAAAATGTCTTTATTACAATGGTATCCAACATTTTGTAGTTTATGACCACAACTTTTCTCTCTACAGCCATCATGACCATTTGATAACTTAAAAGCGTTCATATCCTAGTTTTTAAGTTTTTTCCCTGTGGATTACTACCAGCCCGAACTATCTACAGTTAGCTACACCATTGGGATTGATAACATTTAGAGGAAATGTACACTTATTTGCCTGGAGGGATATTAGGATAAACTACCCTTGGTCATAATTAATATCCTTACTTCACCTTCACCAACAAACCAAACCATAAGAGAGTGCCATTAAACCCACATATAAACTAATCTGGTTGTTAATTATTATAAATTGCTTATAATAATGATTATATGCAACTAATATGTAGTAAAATAGAATCAACAAGCCCGGGGTTGGGGGATGATTTTATATTATGCTAGCAGCATTACAAGGCTGCCACAGTAAACAAGTCAGCAAGAAGCTATCAGAATGAAATAGTCAAAAGGAACCTAAGCAGTATCTAGGTAGTTTTTAACACTTTAACAACTTACATTTCTATTAGAATTTCGTATCTTCTTATAATCATTAAAATCCTTGAAAAAGTAAAAATAAAGGTAAAACCGCTATATTGTGACCCCACCCAAAACTCGTTGCGACCCCCAAGTTGGAAACCATTGTTTTATTATAATACAGTTGGAAGCAATATTTAACTAGTAAGCTCCCAGAGATGTAGAACTCGCTCGTCACTTTATCAAAAAATTAGCAATTTGGCCATGTTTATTTAAAAACATTTTCAAAAGTAAAATAAAACATTAAAAAAATGGAATTAATCGATATTTCTACAGTGTTTTGATACCTGTATATCAATGTCCTTCCTGCTTCATAACCTCATGGAAGTTGCCCTAAAATGTTAATACTGGTACGTCAATAAACTATTTAAAACCTATTGTAATTTAGTGCGTGAGGGTGAAGGGGCTATCCCTTATATTTTATTAAATAACTTAAGGCGAATTCGAAATCAGCATGCTAAACAACATGGTTACTAAATAATGAATTTAAAAATGTATCCCAAATTTGAAAATGTTAAAGGGTGAAAAAATCTTATTTTTTTGTTTAATGTAGTCTTCTTAATCAAATGAAAAATTAACTAAGCTTTCTACAATCTACTAAATAAGGAATATCCTTTAAATATTTGAAAGTTTTTGAAGTTGGGATTTTTTGTAGAGTAGGGATCACCAGTTGGAAAATTTTAAATTGGTCTGTACAAGTCTGTGGTTAAGGACTTTCATAATAGAAAGTAATGGGGTACAGAATAAGCCTAGAATTTCCCAATTCCAGATCTCAAATCTCACAAAATTCCCAACTTTTAAGCTTTTAACCAACATTGGAGGGGGAGGGTGACCCCCAACCTCCCCCACCGCGATGCCCCCTGCTTAGTGATAGTTGTATAAGTGTAGTGATCACAACATTGATAAAATGTACAGTACTTAAAAATAGGAAATAATTCTTTTCCCAAAAGGTTTATCCTTCTTTCTTTGTTTTTAATAAATGAAGACATGCTAATATTGAAATTTATATTCTGATATCTGTATTAAAATAGGTAATATTATTTTAATTAATACTGTCAAACCAGATTAGATGAGCTTGACATTTCATAATAGAGTAAAGAAAGAGAGAATTTAGGAAATGTACCCGCTGCATTCTACACATCATCAGTATTATTTTAGTTGTAATTCATATGTTTTGCCTTAATTAAAACTATTTTTAGACATGGTGGAGGTAGAGGGGTTGGGGGTGATATCCCACTTACTCACACCCACCTTGTAGATGCGCCACTACTTAAAACTAGATATTTGTTCATTATTTAGCTCATAGTACTTAACTAGCATTTGTTATATCAGGTGACTCCCCTGTGGGTGTGACAGTTGGGCTGGACTTGGGCTATGTGGAGAGTTGCGCCTTTAGCTGGAACAAAACTTGGCTGGCTCTCTGCAAGGAAAAAGAAGTGTGGCTGCTCTTGATAAAGGTATTTAAAATATGTATTAACATTTTATTTATATAGTATATATTGAGTTTGTCTGTCTGTCATGAGCATTGTGTGATATCTACCACATGCAGGGGTCTGACATTTTAAAATAAGTAGTCCATTTGCACGAACTTGTGCACCTTGAAGCCAAAATTTTACCATTTTGATTAATTTTGTATTTTAATAAATTAAAACCGGGGTCAGAAGCAATAAAACGAGAATTTTTTTTCTGTTTATTTGAAGCTAAGCAAAGTATTGCCTGGGGTAACCACACAATAAATTGATTGGCTACCCCGGGCAACATTGAATACTTCTGCTAGTCTATATTAATAAAGTAAAGGGTTTGTGTATCCAGCTTTCATGAGCATTGCACAATATCTACAGCATGCAAAGGGCTGAAATCTTAAAATTAGTAGCTCCTGTACATAAACATACACACCAAGAAGCTGACATTTTAAATGTCTAACTAGATTATATTTCTGTCTGTTTGAAGCAAATGAAAGTGTTTTCCAGATACTTCTCTTAGTTTAAAATATATAATATATTGGTGGTTCAATTGTGTATAACCCGAACGGGTAGTAAGACGCGGTGCTAATAATAATAATAATAAATGGTGGTTCAAACGTAAGTACAAAACTTCAGTGTCTAAAAATCATCATTCATCAAACTTCAATGGCACAGATATTGAACATTGGTATTTTGAAATTATTAATGTTCTTTGTCCACCCCTACTCTTGAAGTTATTAAAATATCTAAGGCATAGTTAAATTTGTGCATTTAAGTTCTCTCCATCCTTGGAATCTGCGAATGGTCCAGAGTTGATTGAAGAGATAACACACCACACAGTCCTGGAGGCCAACAACTGCCATGGCAACACATGCACATTCTCTCCTGAACATTATGATCTTCTTGTCTTGGTCGAGGATAGCAATAACTTTAAGGTTCATAAATATAAACATAATTTAATTTAGATAAGTTCAATTCTAGCTGGATTGATTGAAAATAATCTTCATTAGTAAGATGTTAGGGAAAAATAAACATATATATTTCATTAGTACACTTTATTGCCAGTATGACCTATACTGTCCAATCGTATAGTTCAAGAAGAGGATAGTAAATGTTGAGGACTTAAATGTTTCAAAAATGGGTTGGGGGGCTCTAAATAAATAGACCTATGTAAATTGCATATTGTTTTTGTTGGATTTTTTTTTGGTGTAGGTTTGGGATGTCCGAACTTCCTCAGTCCTATATAGTTCCTGTAACTTTGGTTCCCATGCTGTCACCTACTGTATGTTTGCGACTAACCCCTCCAATTTACTCTTGGGGACTAACAAGGGAGTGGTGCACATTTTCACTGTTGGTGAGAAATGTACTCGGAGTGTCATGAAGCTGGATGTTGCTAGGACGTTTCTGCAGCAAACCAAAACACCAGGTACAAAGAGAGGTGTTGTTTCCTGAAGAGACAAATACAGTGTTGTATTATAGTATTCATATGGTATTTCACACTTAAGCTTAGTCAATAGGTGTCTCTTCCTTTGATCCAAAATTCTCAGGTTTGATTCCTTTTAGGGTTGAAAATACACCATTGGGGATTATATTTCCTTTTTCTAAGTTATATTAGCTTCTACAAAAATATTTAGTGCATTCACATGGTCATTGTTACTTACTCTACTCTATGGCACTAGGAACTCAAAGTTCATTGTCACACTTACAAAAGTACGCCACCTATTCTTATCTTGAGCTAGTTCTAACCAGTCCACCTCATTACACCCTATCTCTTTCAGGTCTATTCTAATGTTATCCTCCCATCTGCATCTAGGTCTTACCAATGGTCTCTTTCTATTGGGTTTATCAGTCAGTATATTGAACAAGGTTTTAAAATATCCCCTTTGCGCTGCATGTCCTGGTTACCATAATATACGAGGCATGATCATAATGTCTTGTGCTGAGTACAATGTATGTAAACCATCATTATGTAACCTCCTTCACTCCACAGTATGCTCATCCCTTTTGGACTAAATATCTTCATAAGCTCCTTGTTTTTGCACCCTCTAAATTTGTTTTTATCGTGTAAGATAAGACACCATGTTTCACACCCTAGAGAACAACTAGTAAAATTATTGTTTTGTATATTCTTAGTTTTACATTCCTTGACAGCATGTGAGATGTCAACCCCTTATTGACCGATTAATAGCATGCATTTCTTGATTATTCTTTTTCCAATTTCCAATCTAAAGTCGTTATTGCTAGTTAAAATGGTTTCTGAATATTAAAAATCATTAATCCTGTCAAATGATATGTTGTTCACCGTAATCTCTAAATTATTGACCCCAATTTATGTTATCTGTGTGCTCATATAGTTAGTCTTTTCAGCGATCACTTCTAAACCATTTCATTACTAGCCTCTAATAAAATGTCTCCATTTCTTGTAACAGCTTCCTTACTACTGCCCCAAAAAAACCAACAAAAAAACATTATTCTGAAATAGTTAAAGTAAACAACAAAAATAAAATTCCTTTTAGAAAATGGTTTTTAAGTGTAAAAATTAAGACTTTGTATACGTTGAAATACTTCAGCATATTTTTTAAAAATCTTGAGTATATCTATAAAACACATTTAATTAAACCCACTATCTTCACACCTCTTTCCAAAGCAAAGATATGTCATTAAATTTATGTAGACAGGTAACCGTATAACCCGAACGGGTAGTAAGACGCGGTGCTAAATATTATTATTATTATTATTATTATTATTATTGTAGACAGGTAGGGAAATCATTGTCCAATTAATTCATATTTGATTGTTGCTAGTATCTCGTCTGTCTATATGTCATCTTTACTTAAACATTGCAGAAAACTAGGACTTGCACTGTTACCAACTTACTTGTTTTTTTTATATAACTGCTACCACTGGGATAGTTGGCTGTTCACATGGTAGTAGTAGACTTGTACTGATTTACTGTACTGTAATGTCAGTACTGATTTAAATATGAAAATGTCTTCTCATATGTAGGGGCATGGGCTCAAGTCACTAAAACGCTGTTGCTCTCCACACAGAATTTTATTACTTTGTTTTTTGGTAGAAATTAGTGTCCCATAAAATATATTCAAATAGTAGGGATCAGTCTTGGCGAAAGGAACGCATAGGAAAAAATTAAATTAATCAAGAGGGTTTTTAGCACTCATTTGACCATCTACTCAATTTTTTAAATTTTCTTCCTCACTCTCACTAGACTATATATTCACCCTAAACTTTTTTTCCTGTTTATTTCTAAATATGAAATATACCTTTAGTTTTAGCTTTCTTAGGTTTGAAATCACATAAATCAGACATACCATAAAATTGTATTCTATGTTGTAATTCTGGTACTATATATGCATATTTTACATCTTACTATTTTCCTGGGATTGAAGGAAAATTATCTAAATACAGCCAACTGTGGTTCCGACCCCAACCTGGCAAATCAAACAAGACAAGACTGACATTTTTTATTGTATTTTCATTTGTGCTGGAATATACTACTAATAATCAAAAAAATTGAAGGTTTCTGGCAAAAATATCAAACCACATATTTTAAAAACAATTATTGGGTTCACGAATTTAGGCATCAATCTCGCCTGGTCTGGTTTGCCAGTGATTGAGTTATAGGGGTTAAAATCCATGCAGGGTGTACTGAGAGAGATTTTCCTGAATGGTTTTCCACTCTACTTTCTATTTACTTTAAATTCTGCTTTTAATATCACTATTTTGCCAGGGGTAAGGTGTCAGACTTCTGTGCCGGGGGTCCAGGGTTCAATCCTCGGTCCTGGCACAGATTTATCTGATTGCCAAACCCTTCCTTCACCTCTGGCAAGACTTGTATTAATCACAACTTGTGAATGTGTGGAATGCCAGGCCTCCACCGTGGTTCGGATTCCACATTATTCTGTAGGTCCTCCATTTTATCTCACAATCACCATACCATTACACATTAGTGTAAGTTCGTATAGCCCAAATGGGTAGTAAGATGTGGTGCTAACATTAATAAAAATAATAACACTATTTCGCAGCAGCGGTTAGAGGCCTTGGGAGCTTGGCAAGCAGCTTTGGGTGTGGGCTTGGGGGTAAAAGTGTTCCAAGGCTTGTATAAAATGTACTTAATTATCATGGTGTATACATACGATTATGCCTAGTTAAAATAAATATGACACAGAAAATAAAATATTTTAAAAATAACAACTGAATAATGAGAAGCAAGACCCTTTAGAGCAGTCCTGAACACAACTAGTGACGTATAACTGACACTGTGCATGAGCAAACATTGACCAAGAGCACTCAGTTGATATTTTACTATCCTATTATATCATTGGCTGAAATACTCCTTGGTAGTGAGAGGAAGTTCAAATTTTAGTTGATTTTTTACTATCCTATTATATCATTGGCTGAAATACTCCTTGTTAGTGAGAGGAAGTTCAAATTTTGCTTATTTTTACTCTATGGAATATTATGCACCTTACCCTTTTTCACTTGCTTTCACCCCTCACATCATTTGAATGTTCTATACGTAAGTTTGAGCAGTAAAGTTTTATTTCATTTAGAGTTGGCAAACACTGTATTTGATGCTTACAATGTACAGACCGTGCCTGCTATTTTGTTATACAATTAAATAGGAATAGCCTAGATGGATAGTAAGACAAGGTGCAAAAGATATTAAAATAACCTTTTGCCTTTAACACTACTTTCAGGTCTATTAGTTAAAGGTCCACGGTTCAACTCACTGTCTTAGCTTTATTTTTATAATGCAACTATTTGACTAGCCAAGTTGGTAGCACATATAGTGTATCTGACTAACTTGGTAGGTTTGGGTTCAATTCTTAGGTTGGTCTAATCGAAAAAAGTTTCTCCTCTTTGGTATTTTTTTTCTATTTTCACTTTATGCACATGTTAGTCATATTGTTTTAGATACACTCCTCATCCTCGAGGAGCTTGATTTGGTATGTACAAATAGTTTGTGGGCTTTGTATAACCTTGGGAGTATTCAGTCCTGACTGTGTCCGCTTGAGAATATTTTTTTCTGATTATGATTTCTCACACTCCCTTTGTGTGTAGGAAGGTAAAATTTCTTTAAATTTTGTATTTCAGCACAATATCACTCTTAAAACAAACTATATAATTTTCTATTTATTTTTTGTTTGCCATTTGTGAATTGACTCATTATTGTCAAATAAAACTCTGTTGTAGACCATTAGTTCAATGACACTTTTCTTTGTGTTTCCAGAGGTGACATATGATGAGAAATGGAGGTCCTCCACGATAGACCTTACATCAGTCAATGTGAAGAGCAGTGTAGGTGAAGTGGGATGTATCATCTGCAGTATACAAACATTCATTCAGGAAACAGTTGACAGCACTGACAAAACAGAGGATACTGTGGTACCAGGGTTTGGCTGGGAGACACAGGATGTGCTCAAGTAAGACATACATTGCTTCTGTCGACCTTTGTGGTCTTGGGGTAAAGTGCTCGCCTTAAGACCCAATGTTCTTGGGTACAAACCCAGCCAGGGTTGAAAGATTTTTCTTGAGCAATACAAATCTGTAGTACAGCTTTCCTTCACTGGGAAAGTAAATTCGTTGGTCCCATGTTAATTATGACATAAAAAAACCTAGAGGGTATATTAAAATCAATTTCCCAGTAAAATTTGTAGGCTATTTAATTCTCGCTCATAGACATTCTTGTGTGCTGATATAACCTAATCAGTCAGTTCAAAAAATTGCACGTTAAATACCTCAAATTAATAAATAAATAAACAACTCTTAGGGAAAATGGGCTATATTCCAGACACTTGCCCCAAATTGAAATTTGCTTGTCTATATAACAGAACACACATTCTCAACATAAGATTCCTATTTTCGTCATAAACTACTTTTTCAATATTTCTTAGTTCTATTCTTTTAAATAATTGTTTATTATTTGGCTCCCATCTATTAAGTTATTGCTTTATTTAAGATGTAAGAAATTAGAATTTTTAGTATTAGTGGAGATGGGCTGAATCCTATATTTCTCACATACAAATCTATAATTTTCTTTTGAAATCTAGAATCTATAAGAATGTAGAAAAATTTTGAAGATTAAATTTTAAAAATAAAACAAATTGACTCATATAAAATATAGCCTATATATTTGACATGGTTTTATTTAACTAGCAGAAGTTAAAAAAAAGTTTTAAAGTTTTGTCATCACTGACAACTGATATTCTATTTATTCAACATATCTATAATGTTATAAAAAAACACTTTTTGAATGCATAATTATTTGAATATGATTTTGTCCTTTTTTGTTATTTTATTTTGAAGCTAAGGAAGCTAAAATAGCATGTTGTTCTGATCTTAAGAAATCCATGCAGTTATTTTTACCCATGGTGTGAAATTATGATTTCAATAAAGCTCTTCATATTTAAATTCATTATATTACCTCAACAATTTTTTTCCCTCCAATTACTCAAATACTAAAGAATTTGCACGATTCAGCATACTATCTCTATTTACTAAATTTAGCACCCAATATTAAACGACTTTATTTAAGGAGTGGGGTAGAAGAAGGAAATTTTAGAGGAAGAGATGGGTGAAAAATAGAAAACCACCCCTAATGCATTCGTCCAAGATTTGAACCTCCCCCTCCTTGTCACTGACACGCTAGTTTATTGCGTGAGTAATGCCTTAAACCATGCAATCACTGATGTGGTTAGTGAGGTTATCAATAATCATTCAAGATACACCATTAGTTGCCTGGTGAAAGTAAGGTAAACCACTGTGGGGATCGAGCATCCTTTGATACCTCGTTTGAGCTGGGCGTAGCTTCAAGGAATGAGGCAAGCACATCGACAATGTAAAAACCACTGTCAATATAGTAATATGTGTTTTTTGATGTTTTTTTATAGGAGTATCCTCTCTCCTGGTTCAGTCTTGGTTGTCTCTTGTAATTTAGGGATTGCGCTGTTTGACTACAAGTCATGGGACTGTCTTGGCCACCTCACACTTCAAGGTACAAAAAAATGGAAATAGACTTTGAATCATAATCTTTTTTATTTTTTTGCATTACATCTTAATAAAAGCCTGGGCCCTATACATTAAATTGCTTTACTAGGATATGAATGAGGAAGGTAGGATTTACAAGAAATGTACCACATTTTCAAAAGAAGAGTGGGAATTTTTTTAAAGAAAAAACCTCACAGGACCTGGCTAAGATTAAAACCCAGTCTGCATGCCCAACAATGTGGGTCGTCATCATCATGATCATCAACTTTTCCAGCTTGTGGGCGGGTCAGTTTAGTAAAATGTCTCCATCTTCCTGTATCTTTCTATCATTCTTCCTCATTTAATTTCATTATTTTTCTCTCTCTGGTTCACTTTATTTTATCTTCTCCTCCCATCTCTGTCTTCATCTCCATCATTCTCTTTGGTATGCTCTCCTTTTCCATCCTCATTACATGCCCATACTATGTCAGTCTTGCTTCCTCAACCATCTCATGTATTCACTGTATTCCCACTTTTTCCTGGATAACTTCATTCTTAATCCTGTTTCTCCTCGGGATATCTAACATGCTCCTCACAAACTTCATTCTCATGGCTGCCACTTCCCTAGTCTTTCTTACATTTACTGTCAATGTTTCTGCTGTATATGTGACCATATGTACAAAGTATGCCCTATAAATCATTTTCTTACACTTCAAGGGCACATCCCTGCTTCATAGCAGATATCTTACACATCAATAGAACAACTCCCCCTGCTGTCCTCTTCTTATTAGATCCTTTCTATTTCCACATTTGCCTCAACGCTTCCAAGATATTTTACATTTTTTACTTTTCTCACTCTACTTCATCCAAATTTATAGCTTTACTAAGCCGATCCTCTTCTTTGTCATCACCATCACTTCACACTTCTCCATGCTCAGTTTCACTCTAAACTCTTTGACTTCCTCATGTAAGTCCTAAATTATTCAATTAAATTAAAGCATAACCAGATCTGCGTTTGAATCTCCAAACTCATTTTGTAGCAGATCACAGGGAGTCCCCTTGAAGTGGTGTTAGATGACTATCATATAGCCATTGCTTTATTCTATTTTGGCTTATTTCTGTCAATAATGAATTAATAACTTAATTACCTTATGTAAGATATAATTGAATAATTTGGTGGTCAAAACATTGGCATGCAAAACAAATTAAAAGGTTCCATATTCATTGCCATGTCAAGGAGTCATTTATGGATTAACTCTACACCTAGTGCCATTATGAGGATATAAAAACCTCACATAGCTATTTCTTCTTTGCAATTTCAGATATGTTTGGTGGTATGCCTGTCTTCAAATTTCCTCTGCCCTTTGTTGACTATGTGGTAGTTGGCGGAACTGCCTTGAGTGATATTAGCTGTGTAGTCAAGACCACATTAGGGGGAGCGAGTCTGCGCGTGGTAACACTTTCGGCCATGAGAACAACCTCGAACTCGGCTGCAAGGGAGCATCGAATAAGTGTAATGCCAAGGTGATATATACTAATTTTTAAATTGAATATACTCTGAAAGGCATGTGGCATTAATGGCTATTGAGAGAAACATGTTATATTTATTTGCTTTATTTCTTGCTTATCTGACCACGATAACCTGATCAAACTTATCAGAGATGTGCTTTTCTCATACCTGGTCATCAACACTTTTAATTTCATTTAAATTTCGACAAAGGGTATTTTGAGAAACACCACAAAACTACTGTGCGTGTTAATAGTGTGTAGGGAAGCAAAAAAAATCTCTTGCTCTATTTGACGCAAAAAAGCCCCTCTATGTCACATGCCAAGACAAAACATGATTTCCATAAACCATGCCTAGGCTTATAGGTTTATAGGTTTATAATTTGACACTAAAAAGCATGTGAATATTTTAATTATGTTAATTGCAAGAATTAATCTATGTTCAAAATGGTATATTTAAGAGTAAGGCCACAAATCTAAACCCTATTGGAGAATCGTGTGCAATGATATACAGGAAGAGACAATAAAACCTGGAAGTTATCAGAAATTTACATCTTGATCGTCATTGAATTTTCTGCACTAAAGTGACATACTTGCTCTGATCACACGGCCAAGGTTAAAAAGGCCCAAGTGTGGGTAAGCGATTGCCTATCTGATTATGTTTTTGTGATTTTTTTGTTTGTGTTCCACATTCTTCTATCAATCTGGGATTCCCACATATTTATTCTAATAGAGAAGGTATGAGGAAGATATAAGCTTAGAGTAAAGGTACCAGCATTTATGGGGGAGGAGAATGGGAAACTACTCAAGGAAAAAACACCTCAATATAGGGGTGTGCGAAGTACACTTTTTCAGTTTGAACTAAACTCTAATTGAATATATGAAATATTCTCAAAATGAATCAAAGTTTGAATATTTTTTGTTAATGGTTTTATGATTTAAAAAATGTATTGTCACTTAAAACATAACTTTATGCACTAAAATGACTTGTAATCATTTTATTGCACAATTGTTTGTAATATTTTGTTTTAATCTGATAAATTAAGTTATTTTCACAACCTACAATTCAATTACTATAGTTTATTTTCCCATATCAATATTAATTTTTAATCCATACAACAGCTCAGAATGAGATCAGTTGACCATAAATTGAGTATTTCTAATGGTGAAGCTTCATAATTGTCGAAGCCGGACATTTTTTCAAAGCAAAGTTGAAGTTAACATTTGTTTTGAAGCCAAGTTGAAGTTTCACACACCCCTACCTCAGTACACCTGGCTGGAATTCAAGCTCTGATGTGGCCGTCAAACCAAACTAGACAAAGTTAATTAATAATAATCTCCTTGATAGCTGCACAGTAAAAGGGGTGTTCAGAAAATAAGAGCTGATTGACTATTAAAAACAAAATTCAAATTTTTTTACTGTCAAAATTAATATATGAACCTAGAGTACTTTTCTACATAGTAATTGCAGGAATTCAGACATCGGTTGTAACGTGGCACTAGCTTCTGTATACCCATGCCATAGAAGCTTGTCACTGGTGAGCTCAGCCCATTCCACATTTTTGAGCTCGTCATCAACCCCAAAGTGTTATGGGCTATTGCATTTGTTCAATTGCAAGAACAACTTGTGCAAGGTCCAGGCTGTAGGGTGGATGTTCGAACACTCCCCAAACAAAATCCTCAAAGAGACTGACAGGTGAGACGGGGTCTATGGCCGGGTGTTGTCATGCAGGAGGATGACGCCAGATGACAAAAACCACGCCTTTTGTTTTGAATGGCCTGCCTCACTTTTTACAGTGTATGGCAGTATACTTCAGCATTGATCCTCATTCCAAAGCAGCACTCCCTTCCAATCCCAGAACACAATTGCCATTACCTTTCTGTTTGCAAACATTTGCCTGAATTTATTGAATTTTGGTGACCCTGTGTGCATCCATTGCATGAACCATTGCTTTGTTCTGACAATAATGTTCAAAATCGCATCATCTCCAGAAACTATGTGGTCAAAGAACTTGTTACCACGAATCATGTAATGTTTAAGGAATGCCAGCACTGATACCATCAACATTTTGGGCGAATGTCCGTTAAAATTTTTGGTACCCATCAAGAACAATTTATGGTACTGGAGCTTCTCACTAACAAACATCTACAGAACCGTATGCAAAATCTGAGGAACAGCTAATTAAAGTTTAGAAAGTGTGAAGCATCTGTTTTCACAGATCTTCTTGCCCACACATTCAAACAAGTCTGGAGACAAAACAGAAGGCCAGCCGCTCAATTCCTTGTCGTGAACACTTGTTCAGTCATATTAAACCTTACCTTCACTCACTATAAAATTAAAGGAGAAAGAATGGTTGAAGGATAGAGGAAGATGGAAGCATTTTACTAAACTGATCGGGCCACTGGCTGGAAACATTTGATCATGATGATGATGATGATGATGATGACTACATTAGGGCCATAAACTTGAAATAGCTGGTGATGAATTCATACCGCACATGCTTTTTTTTTGCATGAAGAAATGTTATCATGCCACGTAGAGAACTCTGACATCTGAGGTGTCACTTTATAATGAATCACCCTTTCGCCCTCTGCCTGTGTCAACATGGCAACACGTGTAATATGACTGCCATGTTCAAATGGCCTTTACTTTCCAAACACCCCTTGTATACCAGTATAATCTTTGATTTAATACACTCTTAACAAACACTAAACAATGTTCAAATATTTATAAAAGGCACTTGTCTTACAAATATATAAGATGAATTTTTGAAACATGTTTTAAAGTTTAGTATGGAATCATCTATAAGATGAAGTAAAACTTTTTAATCATTTGGTTCATGCTTCCTAATGAATATCTACTGTTCATTAGCAGAAATAAATAAACTATCATATTTTCCAAAGAATTAAAAAACTTTTTTTTATTTATATATTTCATTTAAATAATTAAGTTTGAACCTTCAAATGTGGATGAGTAACTAACAGAGCCATCTTATTTTTCTAATACAAATACATTTAAAAATAAACCTTATTCTAAGGTTTTGTGTTTTTTATCTATTCTTCAATTTCAATTTTACAACTAACAAGAATATGAAAATATACAAAAGGGCATACTACCAATACAAGTATGTATGGTTATTGATAATAAATATGGATAGACATATCTTAAACAAGGTTGCTACTCACACACACTTTGGAAAACAAGGAAACACAGAAAATTTCACAACAAACTAGAAGAAATATTGTAATTATTGTGAAATTGGAACACTTAACTGCAATTTTTAACTTTTGTATGGGATAAAAAGCAACTGAAGAACTTAGCGCATTGATTAGAACACA
This sequence comes from Timema shepardi, assembly GCA_902151425.1. NCBI lineage: Eukaryota > Metazoa > Arthropoda > Insecta > Phasmatodea > Timematidae > Timema > Timema shepardi. The sequence continues at coordinate 198,045 of CABFVX010000146.1, read as the reverse complement.
TATCTTAGCCCCTCCCACCGATCATCCTCATTTCTCTCTCTAACTTTTATTGCTGAGAAATTAGTTTGCATAGTGAATGAATCTATTTTCCCATCAAGCTCAAATTATCCTGTCCTAAACACCTATTACACGACTTTCACACTAGTCAATTTTATGAAAAATTAAATCCCATTCTTATGCTATTTTCTAAACTGTGTGGGAAAATGGGAATTCTTTCTGGAAAACCTGGACATCAAAGGAAGTTTGTATTAATAAAATGATGTAGTGTTGCAATTATTTACAATATCAAAGCAAGTATTAAAAGTATAGATTGCATTTGTTTTGACACAGCATACCTGTAGACCTGAAATCGCCCTTGCGCTATCAGATGACGATGTCAGAGGTGTCGGAATACTCCACGCGAGGGCCTCGCCCCAAACCTGTTAGGAAACAGAAGTCGTCAGGTTATGGCAGGACCTTACCTCGCATGCAAATGTTCCAGCCTGTTGTTAACAGGCCCAAAGAAGATAAGTCTCTCTCCTGTTCCTTACGACAGGTGAGTGTGACTTTCCTACACTAAAATCTAGAGAGATTGGTCAAATTCTACTTTCTTTCTTGTAATTTCTGTTAAATAATACTGACTATTTCCCCCGTTGTGTCCAGGCTATCCACATATAATTATGTTGATGGGTAGGAATAAGAAAGGCATACTTTAAAGGAAATGTATTCACATTTGTGAGGAAGGCAAGTGGTAAATCATTTTAGGATAAACCACCCTCTTCACACCCAGCCAAGATTCAAACCCAAACTTTCCTGTCACTGTCAAACCAAACTAAATGAGCCTGACATCACTAAAGACATCATCCTGTTCAGTCTACTACTAATTCCTGAGGCAGATGCTATAGCATCAAATTATTGATGTGTGTGTAAATATGTGTTAGTGTTTTCCTTTTATTTGTGCCCTACCATTTTCCTAATACTCTATTAAATTTTGTATTGGATAATTGGTTTTAGTGCTAAGTTGATTGAGCTTCGACCATTAAGTTACTATTTAACTAAATTTGTTAGTGTTATAATTAATATATTTAACCAAAAGTTTTAACATTTACTTACTATTTACATTTTAAATAGCTACTATGGAAAAAAGAAGTGCCCTTGAAGTGTAAGGAAGTAGAGTACTTTGTACCTACAATTACAAATACAACCGAAACATGATCATTGGAGGAGCACATTAGCTCTCGCTAGGAGAAACAGGATTAGGAGCGAGGTAGTCTGTAATAGTCGGGAATCAGGGGCCTTAGCAGAGGAAGCAAGGCTGAGATGTTATGGCCATAAAATAAGGAATGGAAAAGGATTTAATCCCAAAGAGAATGATGGGGATGAAGTATGTAGGATAAAGACTTCACGGGAAACCAAGAAAAAGATAGGAAGAGCCGATAACAATCATGTAAGTGATAAAAGAAGAATGGAAGCAAACAAAGAAAAGAAGAATCTGGAGGCATTTTACTATATGGACCCAACCACAGGTTGGAAACAGTTCAAGATGATTATGTAGCGACTTAAAAATCAAAAGATATATTTCTAGAATGTCAAATTTTATTGTTATTTAATTAATTTTGGTGGTTGTAAGTTTGCTCCTTATGAAAATTTAGGGGTTATATTTACACACATGTTTAATTATACACTTTTTTTTTACATTTATGTTTCCATCCTGTAGCCTGGGTCAGTTTTTTTTATTCAATCCATATATTTTCCACTACTGGCTTCATAATATTATCCACTATGAATATAGGCTAGGATTTTAACTCTTGTTTCAGCTAAGCAAGTCTTCTCCCAATCTTATAGAGGTTTGTGACTCCACCGTCATGAAACATTGTGGGCCCCCCTGTGTAGTGGGAGAGAAAGTTTGTGTGTGGGACACATCTGGTACTGCCATACATCTTGCTGTCTCAGGTATGGTGTGACTGCTCATTATAATGATTAAGATAAGAAAGCATTTATCGTCATTTCAATAATCCCTGAGATTTGTAGACTTTAGGAGGAACTGCCATGTTTCTTGAGCACTGCATCTGACTACCTATCTGGGCTATTTGCATTTAATTACACCAATGTGGTAGGAATGAGGAAGATAAATTATCCATATTTGTTTGGATAAAGAGTTTAGAACCATTTAAGAAAAAACACCTTCAGTATACCAGAAGTGATTTGAATGCTGACCTCTCCTTCACTAGCAAACCAAACTAGACTAGCTTGGCATTTAGTTTGCATACTCAATCATGTGGGTATTATATTTGGAAGAAGGTATAGGAAAAGTGGATAGAAACATATAAAAGGGGGACAGACACAATATGGCCTTTATAATGAAAAGAAGAACAAAGTTCACACTTTACACTGCTGCCAATGGACACAGAGGTAATGGTTGCCTCTTAAAGAAAATTGATCGTCATCGCCCAATCCCCCGACCTAGGTTTCATTCTATCGGAACTCATCAGGGAGGAGTGTGAAACACGCAACACAACTTCCTAAAAGAGAAAACCAAATAAAAAAGGGAAGAAAAAGATGAAGAATGATAGGACACATAGATAGGAACATTATACATTCACATCCAATGTGTTTTTCCTGTGTTTGTCCTTTATGTTATACCTTTTACATGTTCCTATCTATGTGTCCTATCATTCTTTACCTTTTTCCTTTTTCTCCCCTTTAGTTATTTGGTTTTCTCTTTTAGGAAGTTGTGTTGCGCGTTACACACTCCTCCCTGATGAGTCCCGATAGAATGAAACCTAGGTCGGGGGATTGGGCGGTGACAATCAATTTTCTTTAAGAGGCAACCATTACCTCTCTGTCCATTGGCAGCAGTGTAAAATGTGAACTGTGTTCTTCTTTTCATTGTAAAGGCCATATTGTGTTTGTCCCCCTTTTATATGTTTCTATCCACTTTTCCTATACCTTCTTCCAAATATAATACAATTACCTCATAAAGCAAAAAGAGGTTTTCCTTATTGAGTTCAATCATGTGGGTAATAATTGACATATATACATATATATTAAAAAACAAAAACTAAGCTTTATTGTGTTTATTTCGTTATAAAATGCTCTGCATGGGAAAGTATTATGATGAAATGCATTATTTCTCTAGACTTTCCTTTCATGCTCACTATAAATGGTTTATTTCACCCATCAACTGATCACGTATAATCACTAATTCGCTAATTCATGGGCCAGTATTCACCCACATTATAAACAAATTTACTGCCGTGTTTTCTTTTTTTCTATGATACGTCTTACTGCTTGTTGGGGTTCAGGGTTTTACATATACATACTAACTAAGCTAGTGTGCTAGGGATGAGGAAGCCTGAATTTAGAGGAAGTGTACCAGAATTTGTGGATAAGGTGAGTGTAAAATCATTTAGGAAAAACCACTCGCAGTGCATTCGACCAGAATTTGAACCTCAGCCTGCCCATCATCGGCAGCCCAGTCTATTGCGGAAGTGATGTCTTAGACAATGCAACCAATTAAGCGGGTTACTGACTTTAAGACTATGAAAGTGCATACTTGCACTTGCAACTAAACATGAAGAATTTCTACTATGATATGCCAATGATGAAGAGGTATAACTTTGAATCTCAGAAGGAGCTATTGGGGGTGGTATTCTTATATTTTTTCCCACTCTACCTTCACACAAATGAGGCTATATTTTATCTAAAGGCTACCATTCTCATCCCAACCGCATTAGTGTAAATGAAATTATGGATGATATGGAAAAGTTTGTAAGATACAGTTAAAATAAAAATGTGACAAGTCTCAAATTATTTGGTATTTGTGTGAAGGATTTTATTATTTGTCTTACTATTTTAACCTTTCACTTCGCCATACAATACAAATTGAATGGCTGTGGGAAACAATTGGTGTTGGTAGGAGACAGGCATGACAGCTTTTACTCACCTACAGTTGGCTGGTAGAGTACTGATAAAATTCACAGAATGCACACAACACACAGTTAATTGTTTGTTTGAGGCACACTATAATGTCAATATAATGTATACCTGCTTCAATAATTGCATGATCTAAGGCGTCACTCTTGCAGTAGACTAGACTGCTGATGATGGTGAGATCAGGGATCAAACCCTGGCTATATGTATGGAAAGTGGTTTTTCCTAAATTACTTTCCACTCTCCCACCTCACAAATTGGGGAACACTTTCTATAAATTCATCCTTTCTCATACTTAACTGATTAATGTAATTAGTACATAGGTATATAATTTGAACAGGCAGTAAGACGTGGTGCTAATTATATATAAAACTCGTGTGTAACTTATCTGATAGTCTTTTTTCCAATCTTAGGTCTTAATTAATTTTTTTTAGGGGATGGCAAATACCTGGCTTGTAGCTCGACACTGTCTCAAATCTGTATCCTCAAGTTTTCAAAACTAAACGTTGAAAGGAGCTTAAACCTTATTGGGCACGATGGACCTATCAACTCACTGCATTTCAGCTTGGATTCAAGATGGCTGGTAATATATTGTTTATTTTAATGTTCATTTGATTGAATGATTGGTGTTGTTTGTCTCATGTTAACTGCCGGAAATTACCAAACAGATAACTGAACTAAAATATCTTCAATATTCATCTTACTTCCCAATTTATTAGCACATCTTGTCATTATTTTATACTTATTCCTTTTTGGTTGCAAGATTAATTATTATATGAGTGTTAATATAGAATCTTCAATCAAGATGAAGTTATTCCATTATTAAAGTTAAATACAATGAAAATTTTATGTGATTATGAACTTTCCTCCATTTGACTATACTGCTCTGNTTCATGTACGTATCCGTTATTAAAAGCGCGGATTTAGGGTATGCACTCAGTGGGGGCTTCCTAATAACAGAATATGTTGTGGCAAATGTTGATACACCGTTAAAAAGTTGAAATTTCTTTTGTTGAAAAGTGGAGCAAAGTAATCCGGAGAGGGGGGGTTATGAATACTTTGCTCCACTTTTGAAATATTTTAGAAACAAACCTGACTCGACACTTGGAGCAATGCTACCCCGCCCATGGAATTAATAGGGCCACAAATACAGAAGAAATGCTTGAAAAAAAAATTATTTCTCCAAAGTAATTGACCAAAATACACTAAAAAATTTCAATTTTCCAAAAACAAGTGTTTTTATTTTCCACAAAAATATGACCTTATCATTTAAATTATAGAAAAATTAGCTCTAAATATCCTAGAGGAACAAAATATGCTCTTATACGAGGTCTTAAACAAATGAACAAAATTTTCTGAACCCAACCATAGGTGGGTAACCACTAATACAAAATTGAGATCAAGCAAAATCAAATGAAGATTGAACAGACGAATGAATATTTTCCTTATACAGATTAGACAGTTATGAAACAAAAATTAAGCCAAGGTAGGCAGCTAGTTATGACGTTAAGTTCGCCAACTCAGGCACTTGGTACAGTTTCCTTGTTCGGTAGATGCAGCGAGAATCATCAATCCCACAAACGTCGTCCCATTTGTAATTAAGGATGTCTTCTCGTTCTGGCCACTTCTATGCCTTTGAACCTTTGACCATTGTAGACACTTTGGCTGATACTTTATCTCCAGACTCAATATAAGGCCTGGATAAAAGGCATCGTTATACTTAACTATACAGTATTGACCAGGCGACTTCACCACAGGATTGATGATTTGAACTGGTTCTGGTGTGTTAAGACTCGTACTGGTTCGCTGCTGATTGCTTCAGTCTTCTTCCTCATCTTCTTCCAATTGCTTTTCACAATATACCTCCCAAGTCTCATCCTCAGAATATTCACAAACATCATCAGAGCTATCAGGGACATCAGTTTCGCTGTTACTCTCTTGTATTCTTCTTTTCCTTTGACGTCACAGTGCAGTAAATTGAGCACAGATTGATGTTCCTTTTCCCTACATTTTTCTTTTTGGTCCTTTCCTCCCTTTTCTTTTCCAAGCTGGAAAGGAAAGAATTCTGGATAGTCTCCTCATCAACAACATGTGTTGTATTGAGGCATTTCAGCAATGGTTCAAATTTGATTGAACAAACCCCACAAGCCTTAAATCCAAACTGGAAAAATTATGCCCTGTTGTCAGCTATTATTTTAACAACTGCTTAAGAAGTGGGGGTGCGTCTTCTTTTTTTGTCAACTCATTTCCGTTAGCAGCCTTCCATTCTGATAGGATCAGGTGCCATGTTCTTTTTACACGTCGAAAAACTGTAACATCCAACGGTTGTGTGATGTGTGTACTATTTGGAGGGAGACATATAAACACAATGTTATTCTCCTCACATAATTTCACCACTTTAATGGAGATATGAGCCCCAAGATTGTCACAAACCACCACTTTTCTACCAGGTAGTTTGTGAGCAGCAGGAAGAAAAATGGATTGAAACCATTCGAGAAAAGTAGGAGTGTTAATCCAGCCACTAGAACTGTTGCTGTACCTAGTGCCAGGTGGTCCATTATCGGTCCACGTGTTCCACATATTGAAACTACCTGACTGCTCTGATACTATGAAACTATTCCTTTACTATTGCATCAGTTGCTAAGCAAAACCCAGCCTTGCGACTCACTCATTGAAACACATACTTTGCACTTTGAATTACAGTTTAGTCTGAACAGAGATGTTGATATAGTACATTCAAAACTGTTCTCCTTCCTTGACTTGCTTGATTCCATGCACATTGCAAGCTAGCCACATAACGAGTCCTGGTGCCTGACGAGTCCCCTCCCATCACTGCGCAGTGCCACTCTAGCGGCTGGCTTAGTAACCGTACTCCAGCGCTGTGCCAAACAACTGCGCGGTGATAGAAAGAGGTGTGGAGGGATGGTCACATCACAGCTACAATATTTTAGGATTTGTAAAGGATGAACAGAGGTAGTAACTCTCCTGAGGTGCTACCCCAAAACATGATGGATGCCCCACTTTTTGACGTGTTTCTCATGTGATTCACATATTTTGTCCCCCGCCTTGACAGCACTTTCTTCATTCGTGGATTGTCAACAAGATTAGTCTCATCCAAATTGAATATGTTGGAAGGTTTATGCTGCATATGTGACTGGGTATAAAATATGCCCTTTACAATACTTCCTTAAACTTCAAGAGCACTTCTCCATAGCAGGTTTCTTACATAATCTATAGAAGATCTCTCCCTGCTGTACTCTTCTCATCAAATCCTCTATACTTCCACCTTTCTCCTTAATCACACTTCCAAGATATTTTATGTTTTGCACTTTTCTCAGATCTACTTCATCCAACCTTATAGCTTTACTAGGATTTATCCTCTTCCTTGTCATTACCTTCCCTTCACACTTTGCCATGCTAAATTTCATTCCATTCTTGAAGTTGTTCCTGTACTTCCTCTTCCTTCTCCCCCCATTCCATTGTCATCAGCAAACATCATCTCCTTGTGTTTTTCTGCCACTTTGTTCATGACCATTTCCATTACCATTACAAATAATAATGGTGTAAAGGAACTCCCCTGCTTCACTAATTTTTTTTATTTGGAACCACTTCGTCCTTCCACTTTCCATCTTAACACAACTGTTACCCTCATACATGTTTTTCATTTTCATTACAACTCCTAGTTCCACTTTGGCCTCCTCCATCGCTTTCCAAACTTTATTGCTATCTACGCTATCATACGCATACTCCACATCCATAAATATCATTAATAAGTCTTTCCCATATTTATACCTTCCTTCCATCAGCTGTCTAATGGCAAAGATCAATTATTCTAGTGTAGACCTCTGTTCCCTAAATCCGTGTTGTTCTCCTCTCCACCTTCCTTTCATTTTATTTCTTATTATAAACTGTAGCTGCTAATTCTTTATTCAAGTAGCTCCTCAATAATTGTCCTCGCCAGACTGATTCGACCTCATTTCTGACCCACTGCTTCACAAACAAAATCTGTAAGTGCCGGGGATCGAACCCAGGACATCTGGATATGTAACCAGCAGCTCTAACCACTAAAATACAGAAGCCATCTTTGAAGAGTAAGAGGAAGTAAATTCATTTATTAAGAATAAATAAATAAATCATGACATCTAAGTAACTGTTTGGGTTGTACACATTTTGTCACAATTAAATTCAGGGGTGTGCATGATTGACCTTTTTGATTCTGTTCAAAATAGAAAAATAATCTTCTATTTTGGGTGGGATCAGTAATAGGACATTACAAATCCTTAATTTTGAGATAGTTGTTAAACTTATTTTTAATTATCTTCTGTGGTATTTTTTATACTCATTTACATGCAAGTGAAAGACATTGAAGTAGGCCTATTGAAGTTTGATTTATTATCTTATATTAAACTATGGCAGGATTGTATTTATTTCCATTTAGAGGTAACTTTGTGTATGTATTTGAAAGAATATACTTGAAAGGTGGATAGAAAACAAGGGAAGAATACATAATAACTTTTATGATGAAAAGAAGAACACAGCTCACACTGTACATTGCAGTCACTGGATAAAAAGATAGTGGTTGCCTCAGAAAATTGATCGCTACCGCCCAATCCCCCTACCCAGGTTTCATTCTAGCAGAACTCATCATGAGGGAGTGTGAAACATGCAATGTAACTTTCCCTCCATATTTTTTCTACCCACCTTTCCTGTAACTTTTTACAAATACATATACAGAATACCTCAAAAAGTGAAGAGGTTTTCCTTTTAGTGAAGAAGGGTGGTTTTTTTAGCACCATGTCTTACTACTTGTTTCAGTTATATGCTTATTTACTAACTACTTTAATGTCTTAAAGGATAAGGAAGGTTATATTTATAGAAAGTATACTCGCATTTGTGGGGAGGGAGAGTGGGAAATCATTTTTGGAAAAACCGTACTCAATACACCCAATCAAGATTCGAACCTCGATCTCCATGTCATTGGCAGTTTAGTATACTGGGAGAGTAACACCTTAGACCATGCGGCCACCAAAGCAGGCCATTAGGGGTAATTATATGAGTATTATTATTATTATTATTATTATTTTTGAATATTTATGCTTTACTGGTCTTTAGTTATTTTTGATTATTGCTATTTTTTATTCTTATCATTATTATTACTTACTATGTTTTTTGTAGCTATTCATCAGTATATATAATTATTTAGCTATGATTGTTTATCTTATTTTCTCATGTAATTACATGTATTTGTGAGGTACTTGTGTACTTTTCAGTGCTGGACTGTTATAGGTCTTACGATTGTTGGCCAGCACTATAATAAATGAAATTGAAAATTGAAATTATTATTGATATTAATGGTGCTGGTGATCATTGTGGTAGTCATAGTGGTAGTAGTTGTATAAATAGTGGTAGTAGAAGTAAAACAGAGGTGGTTGTGGTGGTGTAAACAGTAGACCTCTTTTCATTCATATTCTTACTACATTCTTAAAATTTATCTTTGGATTTCAAGTTGAAATTACTCATATAATTTCTTCTTGGATTTTAAGTAGAAATTCTCCTCTTGTGATGAAGTTATACGGGAAACAAAATAATACTTTATTCAAAAGTACATTATATTAAAGGATAATAATTGTTGTTCACACAGCTTAAGACGTCATTCTCACAATTTATGTCAAAAATTAAGAAACATATGATTGTTTAGAATTATACATTCAAATCACTAGAGTAAACAAAAAATCCTTTTAAGTGATCACCATATTGAAACCAATAACCAGATTGGAAAACTATGTACATACTTTGTTTGGTCTAGGTTCAAAGAATATACATGACAAATTTAGTTAAGATTTGGTAGTTATTGTGTTACAAATATACAGACAGACGAAATGCCAAATACTAAGTTAATACAGAACCTGGCTTCCATCGGTCATTTGTTATTGTTATTATTATTTTATAAATAATGACAACATGCTTAAAATAAATTTGTTTTGAGATTATCTCTGAAAGCAACTCATATTATATTGATACTATACTGTTTTGTACTGATAATTAAATATTAAAGCTTGAACTTGGCTCTTTGACAAAATTACAATATTTTGGTTAAATTTAAAGCTACTAATAAATAAGAACATTTCCCAACTTTTACAGAAATATTTGAGATTCCAGCAGATTTGTCATGACTCTTGACTGAGGGACATGCAACATTTTCCCCTTCAGTTAATACCTATATAGATTGCTTAAAATTGTTGTTTGTTTTTTGACTTTCAGGTGAGTGGCTCAAACGATGGTACAGCCATGGTTTGGGACTGGAAGCACAAGAACTGTCTGCTCAAAGTTGATAATAACACCAGAGTGCCTGCTTCATGTAGAACAATTCAAAAGGTAGGATTGGAGCATATTTCATCCCATTTGATTTGCCATCACATAGGGCTTGGATTGTAAAATTGAAAGAATAACCCCCTTCTTTTTTAAAAACAATTATACATTATAATTTAATCAATATTTAAATTTGTTTACCTATATTGATGGGTGTGCAGATTAAGGCATCATTGGTCTTGGTAAAGTGCTTGCCTCAGGATTTGATTTTCTTGGGTTCAAACCCAGCCAAGGTTAACAGATTTTTCTTGAGCGATAAGTAGCACAACTTTCTTCCAAGTGGTAGTAAAGCTGTCTCTCACATGTTGACTGTCATGCAAAAGAACCCTGGAAGGTATGTGTAAATACGTTTCTGGCAAAATTGGTAGGCCCTTTGGATTTTGCTCATAGAAATTCAGTGTGGAAGGCAACAGTCAATCACCTCACTTCCTAAAATCCCCAAGCACTTGGGATTTCTACCAGATGGTGCAGGCAGCACTAACCAGCCAAAGGGCTGAGTGCATACCTGGCTACATATATTATAGACTTGCAGAAGTACCCTGACAATGTTTTTCTTTGCTTTAAACAGGCAGATAGAAAAAAAAAATCTTCATGGTATTTTTTCGAATCCAGTTTTTAATACATTTTGAAAGATCTAATCAAAAATTTAAAATTCCAGCTTTGAGGTGCACACGTTTTTGCACTTGGGATACTAATTTAAAAATTTCAGCCCTCTGCTTGCAGTAGATATTGCGCAATGCTCATAACAGACAGACAAACCATCTCTTTATTTTAATAATACCGATAGTTAATTACCCACCTCGGTGGCGTAGTTGGCTAATGCGCTAATCGTGTTGAGCTCGACTGCTGAGGACGGGGAGATCAAGGTTCGAATCTCGGTCGGGTGAACTGGGGGTGGTTTTTCCTAAACGATTTTCCACTCTCCTTCCACGCAAATGCGGGTTCACATCCTCTAATTAAACCTTCCCAATTCCTAATCCATTAGCATAATTAGCACTTAAAGCATATAACCCGAACGGGTAGTAAGATGCGGTGCTAAATAATAATGATAGTTAATTTTCAGATTTATAGGATGAGGAGCATATTTTTACTTAAAACGAACACCATTATGTTAGTAGTATTTTTTTTTCAACTTTGGCACACACTCAATTATTATTTTTAAGTGTATTAAAATTCAATGAAATTATATCAGCAATCAAAATAAAATTTATTTTGTTTAACCTTTAATTGAAAATAATAATATTTCTTTTGCTTAGAGCAGCTAAACAAATTATTTACATGCCACTCAGTTTACCTTGAAAGGTGTAACTCATACTTTGACTAATTACACAATAGCCCTATTTTATTTAAACCCCCACACCTTAATGGCACCAAGAAAGATAAACTTGCTGTCTTTCAGAGTATATGAAGGATACAGTATAGAACAAAATAAGTATTTAAAGATTATTGTTAAAAAGTAGGGCTGGACCAATGCCGATTATGGTACAATTGTTGAGCCAAGCCGATAATCAGCATTCACGCTGATATTTTGAAATATATCCTTAGCTTTCAAGCTAAGAAAAAGTGAATTGAATAACTAAGCATGTGTTTAATTACTCCCCTCACTCTAAACACCATTATATCCTAAACACCAATATTAAATACTCTACATTGTAAATTTTGTCAAAAGAAAATAGTGTCAACCCTGTAAATGACAATAAGATTATATAACCTACACACCTGCAGAAAATATAAAGTATGAGTCCACGTCCACCGAACCCAACAAGGGGCTATATCATAGATCTCAATCTCCATTGCTATATGTTTAGGACCAGTCATGTGTTGCAGTGTCTCAAGCCAGGTTTTATTACATGGACCAGTTCATTTTGTTGGCTGTGCAAGGAGGTTTGGAACTATTCTCTCATGCGCTTTATGAAGACAACCCCTCAACCAAAAGGTGATAACATATTACTCTCTTTAAACCTATAATCAGTAATTTTTTTTACAGCTTTAGTATACATTTAATCAGTCCATAAGAGCTGCAGCACTCCCAACAATTCTTGATACATTTTATTTTAACTTAGTAGTCAACTATAACACATCCCAGATTATAATTATTCTCAACATATTTCAGATTTTGGGATTTTTACTAACAGTAATTGTGCTGTTTTGAATGGAAGGTATTCATGAGGCTACTGGCTATGCGTCAGATGCTGCAACTCTCTCTGAACCCCTTGGATAGTGGTGAAGTGTAGAAGTGGAAGGGGGGGAATTAGGGGAAATGCCCGAACGGTAACGTAGGATTGGAGCTGCAAGCGTTGCAGATCACCTTGACAGCCACAGTCTAACCTAGAACTGAATTGTATGACTAATATTTTTGTTTTAATTTAATTATGTATTCTTGCACGTTTAACTGTTTCTCTAATGAGTCCAAAAATTAATACTGAAACTAAAATATCATTAATTTACTGACACTTAATATTTCCCGATTACGTTTCATTGGCATTTTTTTAACTAATACATACATCCAGTAGTAATTCAATGTTCAAATAATTTTATCCAAATATAAACTGATAGAATTTGCTTTCCATTCAAAAGTATATTTTAAAGTAATTTTCTATATTGCAATTAATTTATTTATATCATTTGCATTTAATTTAAATTTAATGTTTATTCTAAGAAAATAATAATTCACTATACCTTTTTAATTTGTATAATTATGTGTTTATTTACTGCATATACAAACTTTTAAGCTTTTAAATTAAAAAAATACATTTATGATATTTCAATTTATCTGTTGATTTTTATATATTTTATAGATAAAAACAATGTTATTTAGTTTATTTTTACAACTAATTAAATTATATCATCATTAATGTATTTCCATTACAGTAGGCTTACTACAGTCCACATATACAAAACAAAATCAGTATTGTTATAAGTTATATGGAGAGTAAACAAAACAAATGAGTTAAGCTATGAAATGTTTAGAAAAAACATCCCTCCAAATGAACCCTCTTGCTTCCCCATAAATTTCCTGCCAATACCCCCTCCTACCTCCTTATTGCCATACAACCCAAGCAGCACCCCCAATATTTAATTTCACGCGCCGCCACTGCATTTAATAACCCTTAATTATTAATTTGGGTAGTAGGTGTTATCAGTATGACAACTTTTTAGGGTTGTTAATAAAGTAAGATTATCATAAAAAGAGGTTTTCATATTAAACCTTTTATTCATGCAACAAACACACATAATAATTACAGTTGGACAGTCTTTAGATTCTTGTCTTTTCTAAATCTCAACCTCTAGTCTTCATTGTTATCAATATAACACCAGAAAGCAGGACTAAACATTGTTGTTTAAATTCAACCATTTTCTGAGAGAAATGTCGAAATATCAAACTATCTTGGTCTCTCTTTCAAAATAGCCAATAACCTGATTTTGTGGCTGCATGGTCTAAGACATCACTTTCGTGTTGGACTAGATTGCCAATGACAAGGAGATTGTGGTTCAAATCCTGGTTGGGTGTATTGAGGTGGTTTTTTCCAAATTGATTTTCCACTTTCTTTCAACACAAATGTTGGTACACTTCCTTTAAATTTAACCTTCATCTCTAACTCATTACCCTTGTATTAGTGCATATTTGTGTAACCTTAACAGGTTGTAAGATGCGTATAACCCGAACGGGTAGTAAGACGCGGTGCTAATAATAATAATAATAACAGGTTGTAAGACATGGTGTTTTAAAAAAAAAGCTCAAAAAAGAGTCTCCTCCAGTTTTAAAACTATATTTTGATAATTTTAACATAGTGTAATGTATCTAACCTAAATTGTCTTGAGATATTGGGTATGATGGGGGGATTAGCAACACTGCTTATGGTTAGTTAGATTACATTTAATGCAGACACAAACTTGTGACATCATCTAGTGAAAGCCTGTTAATGATATTTTAATGTTTTGCTTACTGTTAAGTTATTCGAAGATGTCTCGCTACAAAAGAGTAAGAAAGATTGACATGTCTACACAACAAGTCACAAGTTTCACTGCAGCCAACCAGTTTCATTCCTGTATCCTTCCAATAGAATGTTTTTTTCTTCCTAACAGAGTTTGTTAAAGAAGTAGGTTACTGATGTATAGAATCTGAATTTGATTTTTTATGAAGTTTTAAATAATATGTGTATGAGTGCACCTTATTTCCCTAATATAATAATTTCGGTGCAAGGTCTAGGTGTTTGATACATAGTAATGCACATTAAACCGGCCCCAACACAAAGTTCAATGATTTTATTTGGTAATAATGTACCATACATTTGTATTACATTTCTGGTGTATATTTATGTTCATTGTTGGGAGTTTATCTTCATTATCTTTTCAACTGTCAACTTTCATTGCTACCTTTTCACAATATGTGTTTATACCGACACCTCGGTTGGTTGACTTTACCACTATAGCAGGCGCCAGCAACTGACCAGTGTATATTGTCATGCAAACAGAAGAACTTATGGAAATAATTAAATTCTACAGGGATTCGTATTTTGAATGTCACTACATATTCAGCCCATGTTGGCTCCCCCAAAAATATAGTAAACATATCGGAGAGTAGGAAAATGAACTTAAGCAGATAGAGGGTAATGGATCATAATATAAAAGCGTCAAAAAAGGTTATTTAGACATTGGCAATAGGCTATACACGCCTGTTTATTCTCAAACAAGTTTTTTCGATTGTGGAAATTTAGTAGTGTAAATATAATGACGTATGTACCTAACACCCTTTGATTATTAGTGCCTAGATGGGCTGTGTAGAAAAATGAGGCAATGGATCCAATATATCAATAAAATATTTGCGTTAAATTAAGTTTAGAGCTAACCACTTAACATGCAAATGGATGAGAAGGGGGGGAAGAGGTTAATGTATAGGGCATCCAGATTAGGAGAGGTTGTATCTGACAGCTAGGAAAAGCTACCATATATCCATTCACCAAACCATATGATCTGCAAGCTCATATGTTAATTTTTTGTTACTTTTGGCAGTTAGAACATTCACACAAACAATTTGTTTTAAATGATCAACAGTGTTTATATTATTGAAACACAAAAATATGAAAATAACTAATTGTATGTTTCTTTTTGTTTGTTGATGCAGTGTCTTATGTTTTTCTTAAAAAATGCTTTTCATACAGGAGCTCTTAAAATTTGTCATGCCCTACTGAAATAAAATCGGCGAAAAAGCCCAAATAAAGGTGGTTAATGACATCATACAAGCCATCAAGGTGGTTGTGTTCTTATGGTTTAAAAAAAATAAAAACGTACCACTTTTAAACTAACCCTTTGACTTACCATTTAACCTGGCTATTTTTTTACATCAGGATTACCATTTAAATTCATGTCAAAATACTTTATGCACAAATTTAGTTTTAACTGATATAACTTCTATAATATATTTGCAATTTCAATGCCCTAAACAGCATTTTTATGCCATCCTAAATTATAATTTTTTTCTCCTCCTCCCCCCTCCCACTTAACTTCTTTCTTCCTCCAGTTTCCCCTCAATATACCTCCACTATCACTCCTCTCACCTAACACTTCCCTCCAGAATTTATTTCACTTTCTCTTCTTTGTCACTTTGTTTTACTTATTTCACTCCCCTCCCACTTATATTATTTCCCCCATATGCTTCAATGTGTTTATTTCCCCCATATGCTTCAATGTGTATCTCTTCCCTCTTCTTCCCCATTATGTGTGTTTTTATCATATCAAATTATAACTATTGTTGACAAAGATTACTTTTCTGGACTGTATATACTTTGTTCAAGAAAAATCAAATTTATACTTAACATACAATTATTAATAAAGCATAGTCTCGATTTACCCCATAAAGTATTTTTTTCTCAATATTTTTTCTTTGTTTACATTTGTTTGATTGTCTGAATCACTACTATCAAAAGAGCTATCCCTTTCAGAAGGCCTATCTACGTTATTATTGCTGATATCTTTCGTTAGTTCTACACTTTCACTATCATAATCATCAGAAAAATCTACATCCTCATTATCACTAGTATCTACTAAATCATTTTCATTATCAGAATCACAGAGTATCTGTGTCATTTCTTCACCAGTTTTTAGGCTGAGAAACTTTCTGTTTACTAGTTGATGCCATTTAATAGTTTGACTGTACTTATAATTGAGTAACTGCTATCTATGAAAGAACACCTGCTATTCGCGGAGGCAAAAAAAAAGTTAGAGCAATAGCATCAACACCTGCAATTCATGAAAAAAATAAGTTAAAAAAAAAGACACAAAAATAAACAAAACGTTTGTTTGAAATATATGGAATAAAACTGCCTAGTTTTATTCATATAGCTCCTGCCATCTATGAAGTATAAGCAAGAACACAATGTGCGAACCCTGCTTGTCAAAGTACACGAAGGGGTTAATATTTTGTATGGCTTTCTATCCTTAAATTATAAAAACATTTATTTATACTGATGATGATGATGATTATGTCACACTGAATGTATTCTTCCAGAAACTCATCATTTGTTGACTTAGCATCCAACAAAATACTAAGTTTTGTAAAATAATATGTTCTCAAGCCCAAATTATTGGCCCTCTCATCACAAGACATAATTTTATTAAACCTAAACTCAATTATGCCTAACTTAAATGCACCAAGTTGTATTGCTCATAACTTTCATAGAACTAAACCATTATATGTAATGTTTCTAGACCTAAATTTCCTTTTTTGAAATGTATTTAAAACATAATTTAAGTAATTTATAGCTTTAGACCTTGTTAAAATAGATACACAATGTCATTGAGGAAGAACAGTGAATTTATTTCGATGTTTACAAAGATACACTTTATTTAGTAACATTCAACTAATCACCAATATTGCAATAAAAAATAAAACTTTCAAAAGCTGATCATCGTTTCAACTGATTGCCTATCTGATCATCAGCTGAATATAGCACAATCTGCATTAGCCCAACCATACTTTTTTTTGTTGTGATAGTCAAAAAGTCACTGAAACCATTCTATATTCATCTGCCTTGCACATTTTTTGTTTCTTTGACTAGTAAATTGATTTACATCACATATATAAGGGAATAGACAAATTTTATAAATGTATGAATTTGGAACATTTTTAAATATATTTTGAGCTGTCAGAAAAGACCAAGGTCAAGTGAATGGTCATTAACTGCTATTTCTTGAATCTTATCTAAGAGACACCCACTCAAGCATTTTTTTTCATGTTAGAACAGTTATATTTCTTGATGATGGTATCTCAGATCTAGCACTGTGTGGTTGTTCAAACAAAGCAGTGAAGGTCTATGACCTGAATGTCGAGCAAATTGTGTTGGAGCTACCACAGGCTCACATACGTGCACCGCACGTCCTCAGGCAGGTAGAAGGCTCACAGAGCGTGTCCCACCACCCGGCTATGTATGACCTGTTCCTGTCTGCCGCTGTGTGTGACAAGGTCAAGATGTGGGATCTCAGAACTGCAAGGTAAACTCTCCATGATACAATAGAATGGGAATAAATATCTAACTGGCAAGGTTAGTTTAGGTGTGGGGTTGCATTCATGACTAATGTGAAAGGTCTGGATTTGGTTCCCAACTAGGTGAACCAGGGGTTGTATTTACTTAATAATCATTCTCATCCTATTTTAATATATTGGATATGGCACTCCCTCTAGCATATCAATAAAAAAAAACAGTTCACAATATTATTTTTGTGTGTTTGCATAACATCCTACCACCTGTCCACTCTCTCTCTGTATTAACATTAATAGGATAGAATTGAGAGAAAGTGTACTCACATTTGTGTGGAAGAAGACTGATAAACTACCTCAATATACTGGCCAGGATTTGAGCCCTGATCTCATCACCGGCAAACTAGACTAAATGAGACTGGCGGCCTATGTCTCCATTGACACGGGTCTTTGCCTAGTGGTTTATTTGCATATCTACTTTGTTTCATAATATTATTATAACAATATTGTGGATATAATTATTTTCTACTTGTACCCAGGTGTGTTCAAAATTATTGTCAACATGTGAACAGAGCGTACACTAGTGGTATTGATATTAGTCCTTGTGGCCGATACATTGCTGTGAGCTCAGATGACAAGAATGTAAGTTGATGTAAGTTATTCATTTAATATTACATGATTTTTTTTAAAAGTATATTTTCAGACAGGATGAACAGATTGCTCGGCTTACTTTTTTTACTAATATATATATATATATATATTTATTTATTTATTGAGTGTCAAAAATTATATTAATATGTACTATCTGTGTATATATATATTTGTACTGTATGTGTGTGTGTATATATATATATATACACATACAGTACAAATTAATATTATAATAATCTGTAATATATATATATATATATATATATTTGTTTATTGAGTGTCAAAAATTATATTAATATGTACTATCTGTATATCTGTATATATATATATATATATACACACACATACAGTACAAATTAATATTATAATAATCTGTAATATATATAGTACATATTATTATAATTTTTGACACTAAATATTATTTAGAAAGTGTTTGATTGCAAAAAAAGTATGTTTCTTTATAATGTAAATAATAACACAAAATGTCAAAAATTGAACATAAAAATGTTTATTGAAGCAAAGTTAAAGATGATGAATATTACAAGCAATCTCAAAAGTTTTTTTAAAACTTTGTACTCTCTGCACTCCTAATTCTCAATAATTTAATAACATTAACTTTTCCATCATGTACAATTTGTTTACCCTGAAATCAAAGTTTGGCTTCAGTAATATATATAAATAAAAAAATATATATATAGACACAATATAAAACATTATAAAAAATATTCAAACTTTGATTTGGCTTCAGTAATATTTCATCTAATTCAATTTGGCTTTGCTTCAAATCGAAACGTTAAATAAATATATCTTGGGACAATTTTCCCGGGCCTAACATCAAACCCATGACCACCAACTAACTGGTTCATAAGTTAAAAAAAAAAACTAATTGTATCTCAAAATAACACCATTAGATCTCATATTTATTTTTTGAGTATTTTAGAGTCAAATGTCTTCACACTGTATTTAATTTTGGATTTGTATGTTAGAGTCTATTGTTGTGATTATTACAGAAAGTGCTCAGAGATGTGTGCTAGCATTCATATTTTTGATTGAGTGGCTGGAGATCACATCCTTAAGTAGATTCATTGAGTTCGATTTTTTAATCCCTTTTTTGAGTGTATGGGTAGTATGACACAATTCTCAAAAAAAGTCAGTGTTAGGGTATATCTTTAAAATCTGCCTTCTTGATTCTACTCCCTTATATTGTATACACATAATTCAAGTAATTACAGACTATACATAAACACATTAACTTTTCTATTACATCTTTTTATTAAAGCTAAGATTTCACATGGTGTGGATGGTTCACTATAATAGCCGAGTGCATCACCTGGAATAACGTAAATATCTCTAGAACTGTTGTTTTAATATTTCACCAATGATCTATTGGGTGAGAGGTTTACAACACTCAAAATTCCTCCCTTGGGCACAGCCCTGTATGGAAAATTGTTTGATTCATCTCTTAAGCCGTCTGACATATGATACAAAGAATGAACCCTGCTATTAATAATGATGAATCATACATAAAAAATATAATTATTACTTTGTAATGTCCCTGATTTGACCCTAAAAAAAATTTGAAAGCAATGACAATATTCTCCTCTTAATTATTCATATATATATAATTTTTATTTGAATTTTATATTTTATTACCTGGCGCTTAAAGCACATCTTCTTCTAAATTATTCATATATGATAGTTACCAGATTCTAACTAGGAAATTACTAGTTATTTATTGTTGTTAAGTTCACACCCAGAAGTTAGGAGGCATCAGCTACTGTAACTAACTTCAGTGTGTGACGTAAAGTTGAGTCAAAATTGCAATGTAAAAGTCTTTTAAAATTAAATTCCTGCTCTGGAATAACCCAAAACATCTTAGATGTTCAATTCAAGACATTTTCCAGTTCTCGGCCACTTTGTATGCTTCTATACGTTTTTGCGAACTAAACATTCTAGTAAGTTCCATTGGGCCAAGGTATATCACTCATTATCTTGGATGGACGTGTATTAGGCGCTCGTCTAGATTGTGTGCAACATGGTCATTTTTCTATCCAAGTATCAATAATTATCATTGAATAAACCGATAACATACTCTATCTGACGTTAGTTATTTCTATCATAAAAAGTGAAGTCCAATGTTGGGGAGTAATAACTATTTTATAACGTAACAAATGACGAAACAACCGCAGGACAATTAAACAAGTAAAAATCCCGTAATGTTAAATAATAATAATAATATTTAGCACCGCGTCTTACTACCCGTTCGGGCTATACGCTTTAAGTACTAATTACTCTTAATGGATTAGGAATTGGGAAGGTTGAAATAGAGGAAGTGAACCCACATTTGCGTGGAGGGAGAGTGGAAAACCACCCCCAGTTCACTCAACCGATATTCGAACCTCAATCTCCCTGTCCGCAGCAGTCGAGCTCAACACGACAAGCACGTTAGCCAACTACGCCACCGAGGCGGGTCCGTAATGTTAAAAAATTACTTCCAAACGTGGGGCATTTATAATTAAGAATATTACGTAAGGTAGCAATTGGCGTCCAACTTGGGTCATAACGAGGGGCCTATTATGAGAACGTAACAACTTGATGAATGCACCATTTATATAATTCAATAATCACTTGTACTTTGTTTATTCAAAATAGTTTTATTTCAATCTAAATTCCATTTAAATGTTGACCTGTGGAGCTTGTATTTTTTTTTTCCAGGTTTATATTTATGACTCCCGCAAGTGTTTGGATTATATTGACCGGTTATCGGGGTTGGGAGACGTTGTTATGGATGTTGCATTCAACCCATGCATACCTCTCTTGGCTGCAGCTGCCTTAAACGGTCATGTGGTCACTTACACAGCTCAGCACTTGTAATGTACAACATTCTTTTTTTTAATGTGTAAATTTATTTTATTAGTTGTAATGGTGGTTGTTTAGTCACTACTTGATTCCGTCCTTTGTATTAAGTAAATGTAATAAATATTTATATTTTATCTATGACAAGTCTGTACAAAATTGTAAGTTTATAGAATTAAAGTGATGAAACAAAACTCAATGTGGCTAAAATAAAATGAAAACAGTTCAATTTTTTAACAGCTGTTGGACAAAAAAAATAATTCCTTCAGTCAGATGTAATTCTTTCAGCCTCCAAACATTTCCAGTTGATATGTAGCTCAGAACAATCATTGCCAACAAACACTTTGGAGAGCACAATAGCAAAAGTACGGCCAGCTGATAATCAGTACCTATCAATTTGATTTTAGTTATACGCATTTTTTGCGTATAACCCGAACGGGTAGTAAGACGTTGTGCTAATAATAATTCTAAGCATTGTACAGCTTGTTTAAACAATCTACCAACTTGGTAATTGTGTACAGGCTATCTTGTAACTTCTATTTACCGAAATCAGACTGTGAATTAACAGTTCAAAGATATTTTAATTTTGTAATATAATTTGCCCTTTATTTTATTAAAAAAATTATGAATAATATAAAAATGAAAGTGATGATAAAAAATTATATGAAGTGTAGGTCTCATTAACTGAACACAATTGAAACTTAAATAGAAATCACTAGGCACAAGGAACACTGCAAAACTTTTAACCTGTCTTTCACTGGACTTGACAATATCCAGTTTTGAACCAAATTAAAAAACCATGTATCAAATATTATAGGTATATAATATACTCCTATTCACCCAATCATATGTCTTCTCCAGATCAACAAATGCACATTACACTTTCTTCCTTACTGTCATTCATTTCTCAATCACAGTTGCAATGCAAATAACTGTATAAATGACATTTGTTCTTCAGGTAAGGGTATGTTTGTAATGCCATTGACTTTTGATCAAAATAATTTTATATAAATAATGATCCAAGAAGTATTTTATGTAGTACTTTTATTCAATTCGTCAAGGAACATGCGGCATTTGTTCTTAAGTACTTTGACCGCTTCAAGGAAGAGGACATCTGGTGGCAGGGCTCCTACCGATTCGATGGTAACTACAACAATTAAGACAGTTACAAGACAAGATCTTTAAATACTACAAGTTATACCAATAGTCAAATAACAATTAAAAAAAAGAGATGGATCAAATACTTTTTATCAAATCAAATCTTTATTTTAACTACACGTCTTAAATCCAAATCTTAAGAAAACATGATAAGCTTAAGAGGTTAACATACATCTGATCTTTTTTTCTTAATTTCTTATTTTGTTAATATAATTTATTTTGACAGATTAAATAACAAAGCTACTATAGTTGTTAAGGTTATAGCCACATCTGAATAGTATATTATTTTGAATTGAAAAATATTTAGATGCAACTATAACCGTACTTAACAACTATAATAGCTTGGATATTCAACTCGGCATGTTATATGCATTTGTACCAGGCCCAGACTAACAGCACCAAATATAGCTTGGGGCCCTTATAAGTTAGTTCCCCAATGAATGGTTATTAATCTTACATATAGATCATACAGGGATAGTTTTATTTAGAGACAACACTCTTTTTGAAAATGTTAAGCAATCATGGTGATTACCATGAGTTTTGTTATTATTAACATATTATTTTATAGGTATTTATAGGTATTTATAGGTATCTGCTCCACATATGGTACCACCTATTTTTCATTTGTTTGATTGTATTTATAAAATAAATTAATTATTGGGCGAATTTAATTTTTTGGGGGATATTTCTTTAAATATGGATCAACACTATCAACTTTATGTTTATGATTGTTTGGCATTATCTTTGACTTTATTACTGCTTTTAATCTGAGGTGGCACTCATACAAGACGTTGTTTGAAGTTTTTTTGTTCAAGAATTTATCCAAAGCTATTTTGGAAGCACATTTAAATGTATGGTTCGCTATTTTTCTTAACAGCAGAGCAAATTTTAGCTTAGCATTCTGTGTGTACCAGCCTTAATAGTTGAGTTTGTTCAGTAATTATTGTTTTGGCCTAAACCTCTAGTAAACATCATAATACTACTAAGAAAAATGTGATTCAAAGTTTGAAAAGTATATAGTTATACAAAGATTTTTAAGGAAAGCCTCTTTTCACTTTTTAGGTATATTTTAGTTATGCATAGAAAAGGGTAGAGGAATGAGTAATGGTAAAAAAAAATGAACAAAAACAATGTGGCTTTTACAATGAAATTACAAACAGTTTGAGGGAAGGATTAAGATGTCACCTTTTTGTCCAGTACCAGTAAAATGTAAACTGTGGTCCTCTTTTCATTGTAAAATCAATAGTGTTTGTTCCTATTAGAGGTGTGCGAATAGGCATTTTTTTTTTAGTTATGAGTACTAGCCATGCACAAGTTTTTGTACTAGAAATATTTTGAGTTGAATTTAGGTAGTAGAAAAATGCATAAATCATAAGCACAAACATGGATTTTTTAAGAATAAAAATTTTTGTCAAAAAAAGGTTATGATAAAAAAAAATTCAGATTTTTGAATACTTTTATTTTAATCAGACAAAAGGAAATAGTGAGGGAGTCATATTTTCTATGGAATAGTATCTTTAAATTGAATCAAATTAATTAAAATCTGAGCTAAAATTGAAAATTCTGATTACACTTAAATTTTTGAGTTTTGTAAAAATCTTCAAGACTAGTTCAAACAACAACTAAAACTTGGCTCGAGTACTCGTGCACCCCTTGGTCCTGTTTTTTCCCCTTGTATTTGCTTCTATATATTCTGAAATCTCCCTTAACCCATTAACTGAACAATTTATTGATTAAAATGACTATTTTTTAATTTTAAAATTATAATGTAAAACCCATTACAAAATACAAAAAATAATAATTACCCATTATTTTGGCCTTTTTTTTCAAAAATTTCAATTTTCGGTACATTGAACAGAAATACCGTGAACACTTTATAACATTCACTAATTTATAAACCACAACTCTCTAAATTCTATAACTTATCTAGAAAAAAAGTTTAAAAACACTTAAGTTTATAAAATAAAGAAAAGTTTGAATTAAAAAAAACTGTTTCATAACTTGCCCACTAGTTCAAAAATTTAATTTTGTGTGGTAATCGCGAAAACATGTGGGAATATGAAGTGGGATCTCACACTTTTCACACTGCCACACTGTTTCACTCCTAACTTTTTTTTGGGCGCACACAAAACATCTCTTTGTCGGATTTGCCTTTGTAGCTGTTGGTGGAATCTTCATTACAAAGTGTGCCCAATTCTTGGTCTGAAGACGCAGAGGGCTAGGTCCAAGTGACGGTCTTCCACGGCTTGGGTATTGTGGTAATGTTACATGTTCCAATATCTGTTCCACAAAATTCAACCGGAACTCAGTGAATGATTCCCTTTTCCCAGTTAGAGTCTTCCACACCACAAAGGAATTGTAAAGTGCCATATCGAACATGTAAAAAAATATTTTTTTATAACTTTTTGAATATCTTCTCATTACTGGGAAACTTGAAAGTACCTGGTCTTGACGGTCAACACCACCCATTGCGTTATTATAGTCTATAACAACTTGAGGTTTCACAACTTGTGCTTCTTCAACTTGTACACGACCCCCAACCTTTCGCTTCACTCTTTTCGTTTTTCCAGTGTCAGTCATGAGAGATGAGTCATGCATTGTTGATAACATCAAGACATCTTTCTTATCTTGCCATTTGAGACATAGGATATTGTT
Source organism: Timema shepardi (assembly GCA_902151425.1). Classification (NCBI taxonomy): domain Eukaryota; kingdom Metazoa; phylum Arthropoda; class Insecta; order Phasmatodea; family Timematidae; genus Timema; species Timema shepardi. The sequence goes on along the minus strand of CABFVX010000146.1, from coordinate 172,967 downwards.
AGAGCTTTGATGGACTACTTCTCCTGCAGTAAGTTTTTTTGAAACAACAGCTGCAGGCATGTTTTTTCTGTGCTTACGAACAGTTCCTAGTGCGTATGTTTTATTATCCAGTAGCAACCTGAATAATGTTGGAGAACTGTACCAGTTGTCGGTATGAATGGCATATCCCTGGTTCAAAAGTGGCTCACTCAGGTTCATGACAACAGCTTCACTGGCCAACATGTCACCATGATCATCCTGGCCACAATAAACTGAAAACTTCCAGCAATATCCTGATTTTGACTCGTTCAGTTTGTAAAATTTTACTCCAAACCTGGACCGTTTTGAAGGATTGAATTGTATAAAAGACAGTCGTCCTCTGCACTTCATCAAACTTTCATCAATCGCTATATTTTTGTCAGGCGTGTATACATTCTCATATTTTACATTCATGTACTCTATCATAGGCCTAATTTTTTTCAGCCTATCATCATCTCCTTCATAATCATTGGCAAAATGTAGATATTTACATAAGAGTAAAAAACGTTTATAAGGCATGACCTTTGAAAAAATTGGTGTACGAAGAATTATCCTCTTTGTCCAGTACATTTCTAGCCGTTGTTTGGGATTTTGCGACATCAGCACAATAAGGGCAAAAAACGCTTTTAGTTCGTCTACAGTAACGGGAAACCATTTCTGACGATTTTGAATGTCAACAGTATCCAACTTCACTTGAGCATACCTATTAGTTTCAAGCACAATCATTTCAAAAAAATCATCACCCAAAATTTCACTAAAAGCATCATTTTCTTTTGGTACAGTTCCATCATTACAAAGTTTTTGAATAATATTTTCATTCACTCCAGAGTGACCAATAAAAGGAATTTCAACTACCCTATTTATCTCGTTTTTCCATTCCCAAGTGTATGTATTACGTATTATGTCTTCATTTTCATCGCTTTCACATTCACTATTATATTCGGAGCCGTCATTTACAACAATATTCGTTGGCAGTTCGAAATCTTCATCGTCTGTTACATCACTGTCACTCTCACACAAATATTTTTGTATTTCTTCTGGCCTATTTGCAAAATTACCGCGCAGTGAACTCATTTTGTTGGGAAAAAGCCAAGTGAATAAACAATTATATACAAGGTAGAAGTAATAAACACTATACTTTTGTCACTAATAAAGGATACTAACAGAGATTGGATAATAATGACACAGATGTTAGAGCTCACATTACGCTAGACATCTATTAGAGAAAAATAAAACCATAACTAGAAGGAACTGGATTTCTCTGACATCTATTGGACATTCATAGAACTACTACGAAACAATGTATTGAAATAACACGGCGAGAAAGATACGTCAAAGTAAGTGGACGGACATATGCCGCGAGTCACGCTCGTCAAAGTCCCTGTTGTATTGTAAATCTATGGCGAGTAGCACTCGTCAATGTCAGCGAATGGGTTAACAAACGCCTCTGGATAGCAGATTATTCTTTATAGACAAAGCTTAAATTTCCCTGTCAAAATAGCAGGGGCTCTTATGGTGAACCAGTTTTCTCAATAACAAACACGGACATCCTAGAAACGCTTATTAATGTGCATAAAAATCTCTAGTAAAGAAAAAAAAACTGAAAACACCAGTTAATATCCAATGTTTTACTGTGGGAATGACAGAAATCACATGAAGTGTTAGTTCCCCTTTAAGGAAAGTTTATAAAATAGCTTAAGTAATGTTTATTAAATTTTAACTCATACTCCCCACCTCTTCCAAACCATGAGAGTAGGTGGGGGTTGTCCCAGAAGTTTAGCCTGTGCTTGTGTGCACATATAGAGTACAGAAGGCCTACTGTTCACATTTCATTTTATTTATGTATTGTTCTGTGTATTATGCATTCTTTACAGTAACCTAAGTACAATATGTAATCATTCCTGCATACAATACTGTACAGTACAGTCATTTCAAAATAAATTATTTTTCCAAATAGCGAACACTTAATAAGAGAATTCTTTTTGATCCTGAAAGGTGTCCTCTATCAAGAGATTTCACTGTATAACTATTATGTTTTAAAAGAATTTCAAAGAATTAATTTTATTATATTTATAAGAAGGTACAGGAAAGGTGGATAGAAACATAGAAAAAGTATGAACACAATATGGCATTTACAATGAAAATAAGAACACATTTCACACTTTACATTGCTGCCATTGGACAAAGAGGTAATGGTTGCCCCTTGAAAAAAATTGATCGTTACTGCCTAATCCCCTGACCTAGGTTTCATTCTATCGGAACTCCTCAGGAAGGAGGGTGAAATGTGCAATGCAACTTCCTAAAAGAGGAAGAAAATCTTATAAATTGTGTTAGTAGATATGTACTTACATATGAAGTGATCTTTGACCCTGGTCATTTTGACACTGTCTCTGAGGTCATCGTACCTGTACACATTCCTGCTGCATGTGTCGTACCTGGCGTCCAACACCTTGGCTCTCTTTTTACCTGGCTCCAAAAAACATTTACTTTTTTTTATTTTCTCATGACTGCTCAGAAAGAGGAAGTATTGTAATTGTAAAAAAAAAATTGATGGGTGTCAATGTTTCAAGATCCGCTGCAGGCTGAAAAAGTGGTTTTTGTTTGTCTGTGTTGGCTTATCAAACCAGAGCTGAAATCATTTTACTGATTGGGCTAGAACTTGGTATATGGGGTTTTCATCCAACCCTAAAATTAAGGAGGCTTACTTGGGCAAAGAGAGAAAAAATGCTTCTTTCTCAAAATCAGCTTTAAGGATTTTGATTATAATTCTTATCTAGATACTGTTTAATAACGGTGTGCAAAGTCCACTTTTTCAATATGAAGTGAATTTGAATCAAATATATGAAATATTCTCAAAACCAAATCAAAATAAGTTTTTTTATTGTTTAATGTATTAAAATTAATTAGAAAATGTTTTAATAAACAATTTTTGTATTATTTCATTCTAATCTAGTAAATCAAATTATTAAACAACAATCAATTCAATTTTTCATAAAAATATTAATTTGTAAAATATATATATATATATATATATAAACACTCAGAATGGCAATATATGAACATATTTTAGCAGTCAATATTTTTATTTTTGGTAATGTTTATAATTTTAGTAAGGAAAGTTACAAGTTTAAAATTAAACTCTTTAAAGAAAACCTATAAAAATATAAATAATCAACGTGTTGCTTAGCAATGTTCTGCCACATAAAGTAATCAAAATGGTATACATTTTACCAATATTCTCAGCTATTATGAAACCTGTTATAAGAATAAACAATAAGTGGATAAGTGTAGATTTTACAGGAGAAACAAAAGATCAAGGTGAATAGGGTTGGAATGAGATATTTAAGATATTTTTACATACATTATTGTTTCCAGCCTATGAGCTGAGTCAGATTTTTATTCAAGCCTTATAGGTTTGCTAAGCCTGTCGTAGTTTCATATGCCTTATAATATACCTTAAGACTAAACAGGCACAACATCCAGTCTCCAGCTGATAATTCATCACTGTGAAAGGGTAAACACATTTCACTAATGATTAATTTTTTGGTCATGCCGGGAATTGAACCCGGGACCCTTAGCTCAGTAGACAGACACGTTACCGAATGAGTCAAGGTGTAATATTATATCCAATAAATTATGTGAAAAAAACTCGTATGGACAGTATCAGTAGTAACAAATGGGTGAAGTAGTGTGGTTTGAAAAGGAATCCAATAGGTCGCTATGAAAGAAGCGTCTTATATTGGTTTGGGCATGTGGAGATAATGAGTGAGGATCGAGTGATGAAGCGAATATATGAAGGTAGAGTGTGTGGATCATAAGGGGGTTGGTCATGTAAGATGTGGCTAAATGTTGTAAATGAATATATGAAAAAAGAGAAACATTAAGAGTTTTAAGAATAAAAGAGCATGTATGACTCGGCATATGGATGTTGTTGAAGAGAAGAGAGTATGATGTTAGGATAGGGAAGTGTAGAGAAAGTTTGTGAGGAAAATGAGTGTTTTCAGGATATTTAGGCTTTTTTTCCTAAGGTTAGGACTAAAAATCACAATTTCTACTTTTACACATTATGATACTAAAGTTTGATAGATCGGTTCTTTGTTTTCAGCCTTTAAAAGATTTCATGCTAGGTCCAAGCAAGGACATTAATATATATGGACCTTGCTAAATATGGTCATATTTGGCAAAATTATATCTTCCTAATTTGTATTCCCTTCTCCTTATTTGATAATAGCTTAGTCTTCTATAATAGCATGTTTTGGTGTTGTTTGGTCTAAACCATAATTGATTATTTCAATATTGTTATTTGTAAGAATCGAAGGTAAAGATATTGAGTTTGATATTACTAAGAATGAAATGTTTTGTTTGTATTTATATTTGTGTTTTCTCCGAATATGTTAATAAATGGTTAAATACACAATATGAATGAAAAATGTGCACAGTTTTATTCTAGTTTTTAATGGATACTAATTTGACTCGTATTTACATAAATAATATCACTTTCAGCTTATGATATCATCGCTTTTTGGGAAAAATAACCTCACATTTTACCTGTCTCTAATAACAATTCATATAAACAGATGAATAAGGAGATACACTTGAGGAAATTTATAACTTTTTTTTAGTACTGCATCTTACTACATGTTAAGACTATATTATGCATAGTTATTAATTACACTTAGGTAGGGATGAGGAAGGTTGAATTTAGAGGAACTGTACCCACATATGCATGGAAGGGAAAGTCAAAAACCATTTGGGGGGTGGGGGGAACTCTGTACACCCAACCAAAATTCTAACCCATAAGTAAGGTTATAAATTAAGTTAGGTGTGTAACTGTTGGAAGATGATGTAATAGTTAAATTTCTAAAATTAAACTTGCTTATCTGAACAGTAGTAAGTCCCTTCTCCTTATTTAAACGGTTGAATACATTGCCAGAAAAAAATTCTCGATGACTAGTTTCAATGACTAAGTATTACCTTCAAGTCTTAATTCTAATAAAGATGTGGATCAATTAGTTAAAAAGATTTTTTTTACATTAAAATGGGGTATTTATCCCCTACAAACCTTTGGGGAAATTGACCGAGTGCTTTACTCACCGTGCTTTTCTTCCACTCCTATGACACCTGGCGAGAAACACTTCTGTAGTCTTTCTGCCTGTTCACCTTCAACCTTTCTGGTGAGTGTGACCTCTGGGAGCAAACGGTAGAACGCTGTACCTGCATGTAAAAAAATAGTTTTCTGAATACCCGTGTAAAAATTATAGATGGGAGCCTTGAATCCTTTAGGCTTTGAGGCCCAAATCCTTAAGAAAAATGTTTTTCAATATTTCAAGTAAAATTTGTTTTAAAGCTCTAATACTGCTTATTGGTGGCTCATAACCAACTATCATTATAGGATAAACTTAACAACCAAACCCAGACCATTAATTTATACCTAAGCAAATGTATGAATGTTATAATGCATAGATTATAAGAAAAAATGTTAACATTTAGTTACTATTTGTATTTTCTGTTATATTTCCTATTATGTCCATAATTTCTTCGAAGATTTGGATTTGAAGGTAAATTGGCAATTTTAAATTGTAAAATAGTTGATTCGACCCAACTCTATTAAGCATGTGTTTTTACAAACACAACATTAGTCCAAATCAATGGTCCAGAAACCTTCCAAAAGAAGTAAAGGTTTTTTTTTGTTGTATTTGGTAATATTTTGGTAAGCAAGTTAAAATGTCAAAGCCGGAAAGAATTGCAACTGTTGGGGAAGGCTTATATTACTTTGGTTTGTCTGAGTTATTGTATCAGTCAGTCTTAGTCTTAAGTAAATTATAAGGCATATGAAGCTACAAAAGGCCTAGCAAGCCGGTGGTGGAAAATATATTGTTGGGTGAATAAAAAGATTGACCTAGGCCACAGGGTGGAAACAGTAATGGATGTTGAGTAAAGTCAATGTGGATGGTATCAAAACAGTTGCCTGAGTGTCTCTGTGGTGAGGCCATTGTAGTCATTGTATTCAGCAATGCAGTGGTTGGATGATAACTATTAATTCTCTGTGGAGCAATAATAGTGGCCTTTTAAAGGATAGGCCTACTCCTTCCTGTTCTGTGAGTCTGCTTTTGAATGAGGTGTAAGGGTGGATAATCAAGCTCAAAGCCTGATAGGAAGTAAAGAGATAGGCCACGCTAAGGCCTACTAATACAGATAAATTGAGAGAACACTAAAAACTAATTTTAAAAAAAATAAACAATAGCATAATAGCTATTTTAAATTGTCAAACAAATATGAAACTATTTCAATTATTTAAGGATCATGCTACAAGTTTTGTAGTATTTAAAAAAAAAAATTTTTTTTCAAGGATGTAAGCTTTAACATTCTCAAATAGTATAGATTTTTTGTTGTCATTCAAAACAACAAAATAATGTATACATTCTATTTAAAGTAAAACTATTTAAAATAAATAAAATATAGATCTTTTAAATTTTTTATATCTATGTAAACCATTATGTGTATAATGATTGTACTTGCAATAAAATATGGTAGAAATTATAATGGTATTGAATGGTGAGACTTACAAACTGGTGAGAACTTTGCATGATCCTTGGCGATACCCTTGATAGCGTGCAGCTTGATGTCCAGCTCATGGCCAGGACGCATTTTGTTGATTAGAATGTCATCCAGGACAGGGCCCACGTCACTCTGCTTGTAGATGCTGCCTTGATCCCCGATAGGTAACCACTCGATATGCTTTGAGTAGACTAAACAACACTGCAGTGTTATTTTTTGATCTTCTAATTAGATTTTAGTCATATTTCTTTTGAATTATTTGGAAATTTTTTTTGTTTAGTAACAAATGTGCTCCTCAGAAACAGTTGTGGATCCAGGAAATCATTTTATTGGGGTGAATACTACAGGAAAACTAATGATCTAATATGGTGCTTAGTTCAATATTAACCCCTAACGAATGAATCAATAAAAGAAACTACCCGCTTCAGTGGGCATTCAGTCTAAGGTTTCACTCTCGCAATAGACTAGACTGCGGATGACAGGAAGACAGAGGTTTGAGTCCTGGTCAGGTGTATTGAGAGTTTTTTTTCCTTAATAGTTTCTCTCTCTCCAAACAAATGTGGTTACACTTCCTCTAAATTCAACCTTCCTCATCCCTAACTCGTTGGCATAGTTAGTACAGTAGTGCCCATGTCTTCTTTGGTGCTGACTGACAGCTTTGAAAAGTTACTAGACAAAATTATGTATCCCTACGCCGAACCATATGATCTGCAAACACATGTGTTTAGCAGCTGTCACTTCCGGCAGTCAAAATTTAGGTATATACCTAAATGTTGGCTGTCAGTCAGCACCAAAGAAGCCATGGGGCTAGTGTATGTAGAGATGCCACAATTGTATTACTCGATTCCGATTCTTAAGTTGAACCTCGATTTTTCGGTTCTCAGTCCCAATTCTTGAACATTTCCTTATTCATTATTTTTTCAAGCATTATTGTATAGAAAATCTAAC